>JAVCKZ010070058.1:0-27864 GCA_034780755.1 Lepetodrilus elevatus
AAAAAAATTATTTTCGGCAACTAATTTAGGTGTACGAACTATTAGAGCGTACGAATAATTAGAGTAATTACGGTATATTGAGGATACCTAGGATATATTGAGTAGGATATAATGAGGATACCTAGGATATATTGAGGATACCTAGAATATATTGAGTAGGATATAATGAGGATACCTAGGATATATTGATGATACCTAGGATATATTGAGGAAATGTGTGTTTTTCTGAGAGAGACTACTGTTGGTGAATGTTTCGTCATGGAAGGGACTACTTGATCTGAGTAATACCTGAGCACTTCCTACTGGCCACTTGTCGTCTTCCTTCCACGGTTCCTCTACACTTCACTTACTGTCACCCACTCCATATTCATTTCTACGTTGGCTAATTTCTACTTCCGCAGAATATTGTAAAGGCGTTTTTGTAATATTTAGTTTCTCTCTCACAAATGGTAACTAGTTTCTGGAGAGATGCTTCTGAGTGGTGTGTCAAGTTAAGACTGCATCGGCCATAGATTTTAGTAAGTAGATATGCGCTTTATTCAAGTTTACTACTCGAAAAAAAATGGAAGCTCACTTTTCTAGTAAGATATATTTAATGTGATGCTTTTCCTGTATTATTTTGAGTAGTATACATATGTGAATGACTGATTTATTACTGTAAATTACTGTATTTTGTTGAATTCAGTATACATATGTGAAAGACTGATTTATTACTGTAAATTACTGTATTTTGTTGAATTCAGTATACATATGTGAATGACTGATTTATTACTGTATTTGGTTAAATTCAAAATAAACCTCAACCGATGTAAACATTCATGCTATTGGCATATCTTTGCATCCATCTATGCATTCTTGCTTGATAACGCAATTTCTCGGCCAAATAAAAGTTAGTATCATGTTGATGCTGCCTGTATGAGCCAATTAAAGTTGGTTGGCACAGACTTGTACAACATGTAACACTGTTGCCATTAAAATGCCTTGGGATTTGACCCACATGATTACTCTGTAGAGTAATGGGCCTGCCCTCAACCCTACCTGTGATTATCTTCAACACCTGTAATTAAGCAGAGGAAAGACTAAATTAGCCAGCACTTCATGGGGAAAAGAGGGATATTTGAGGCAATTTGCCTCAAGGCCTTATTGGAAATTTTCACACCATTGTTTTTGCAGCTGAGACGAAGTGCTTTATGTTGCTTGGATCAAAGCGTACACTTTAGGCTGCCTTATTGGGCATAAGAGGTCTTCATTGAATACACAGCCACCATAGAAGATTGCTCTCAATTGATTTATTTTTGTCATAGCTGTTTGCTTTGTACATACTGAAAATATATTGAGTTACTTGAAAGATAAATTTTAAATTAGCGTTGTCAATACAATTGAAAAACAAACAAAAAACACAGGGGGAAAAACAAGAAGAAAACCTTAAAATCTTATTGTATTTTAGTTTGTTTATTTGACTATAACAAGTATGACCTTTTTGTGTTTACAACTAATATATTCGGATGCACCTATTTTTCTATTATTGTACACATTGATAGCATTTGATAAGTATATATAATTACTATTGATCAGTTATAAAAACAAATATTACTTATTGATCGTGTCTGCTTTTCCTTAACAGACGAGTCTATATTTTGGGGAAATTATAGTAAATAACATTATGTTAGAGTAAGTGTATTATTATTTATTTATGCTTATTTCATCATCATATCAGTATAATAGATCTATGTAAATTCTTAATGTTTGATATATTCTGAATATTATTATCAATTTATATTTTAAGTAGAATAAGACTAAATTCTTTGACTTAAATGTTCGGGACATTTTATTTGCTGAATTTAATACGAGGCGTTTGTTCTCGATCAAAGATTCAGCTATACGGCTCTCCATAGAAACCAAATCCGCAATGCAAATAATATGTCTTTTCTTCGACTCGAGGTGTGGCTTTCAGAACTTTAAAGGCAGAACGCCATGACACTATGATCGAGTCGAGGACATGTATGCCGAATGTGTGAAATAGACGGACATTTGTCGTTAAAATTTCCACCGACAAATCCCGATAATTTTGAACTGCCGCGCACAGTGTGCCATCCATTTGCTGTGAACCGTGTTCGACGTGTAGCTGTGTCTTCTACCGCTGAGCTAGGTAAACACAATCTATGCAGATCAATGCAGTCTGTTTATTAATATTTCACACAACGCGCGGATAACTGGATCGCGTCCGAGGACCTAGGTTCGTGATTCTGAATTCGAGTTAGCGTGTGTGTGTGAAGTAGGAGCGGCACCATGGCCGACAGAGGGAACTTCTGCGAGCAGACGACAGCCACGGAGAATATCCTTCCCAGTCGGCGGAGGAAGTTTGCCATCGACTAATCTCATTGGTCAATAATTTTCTTCCATAAGTCCTGCATAATCTCATTTTGGAGTCTGGAGTTTGTGAGAACTGGAACAGTTGTGATGTGGGAAGACTGGTCGAAATGCACTTGGCTCTTGTGTTGATAGTGTAAGCTTTTAGCGGGGCGATACTTAGTCAACATGCACAACTTTTGATGGTGCTACTGAATTTGCTAGACTAATTACCGCAGCAAAATCAATCCCTTGACAAAGAACTTTTAAATCGTGCCTTTTGTAATACAAGAATTTACTCAGCTCAATTCTAGAAATGCCATAAAGAAGATAAAGGATATTTTGTTTTCGGTACAATGGGAGGGAACTTGCTTGAACATTGATTCATATGGCGATGTTTTCATGTCGATCATTGGGATGACTTTGAATGTCTTTTGTATCACTCACTCTTGTGCATATAACAAACACTATCAGTCTTGTGCCTGTCATATTTATCTCGGCAATTGTATGCGACGTGTGTCGCTTTAGTATTAATGTAAATTATCATAAATGTTTTATTAGCGACGAAACATCTGATTGAGTTATCGCTATCATTAGGATGTCATCTCTAAACACTAAGCCTATTGAAGTATCAACCTAAGCTGTACTCAGAATACGTACGGTAGACTATTGAACTACCTCAACCCCCTGGGGATCATACCACCAAAGCTGATTCAAAGATTATCAACCAATTTACAATCATTCCATGTGGATTAGAACAGACATAATGCCACAGAGCATATCATAATACCATATAACATCTCATAATGCCATATAACATCTCATAATGCCATAGAACATCTTATAGAGCATCTCATAATGCCATAGAACATCTCATAGTGCCATCTCATAATACTGTAGAACATATCATAGTGCCATAGAGCATTTCATAATACCATAGAACATCTCATAATGCCTTATAACATCTCATAATACCATAGAACATCTCATAATACCATAGAACATCTCATAATGCCTTATAACATCTCATAATACCATAGAACATCTCATAATGCCTTATAACATCTTGTAATGCCTTATAACATCTCATAATGCCTTATAACATCTCATAATGCCTTATAACATCTCATAATGCCTTATAACATCTCGTAATGCCATAGAACATCTCGTAATGCCTTATAACATCTCATAATGCCTTATAACATCTCATAATGCCTTATAACATCTTGTAATGCCATAGAGCATCTTGTAGTGCCATTGTAGGACATTGTTTTTCATACTTTCAGCTGTACAGTCATGTTCTTCGTAGATAGGGGAATGGATTTTCTCTGACGTTTTGGAATCGCATATATGAAGCCCTACATTGTATGTACATGCAGTGAAAACCAGACTATTTATGATCATTGTAAAAAATATCTTTCCTACTTGACAAATCAAACCCACAGCTTCACAGAGTAGCTCCCTGGCCACCCACTTCTCAAGTTGGCACAGAAAATCTGTTGGAATTGTGAAATGACCCGAAACCTGCCAAACTGACATTTCTTCGGTTTATGAATATTATGTGATTAAGTATTTTAACACTATATTTGCCCTGGTTGCAGGTGCAATTTTATGAAAGACCGCCATATGAAAAATGGAAATCGAGCTAATCAAAGTCAGTTTTCGTGAAGTCTCTCTGTGAAGATTGCTTTCATAAAATAAGAGAAAGGATATGAACATTATCCAGGCCTGTGAAAAATGACCGTTGATAAATGATGTGTGGCCGTGGTTGTTGCCTTGCTGTATATGATTTGAATTAATCTGTCCACACACAGGGTAGATACTGTAGAGAGAGGGTGAGATTACATCTTGAGGCTCTTTTCTGATTACATTTCCTTGTGGATATATCCTGAATTAAAGTCACGAATGTCGCTGAAATAAGGAATGACTGGAGTGGAATTTTACACTGGAACTGTATCATCTTTCTGAAGAGGATGCTTGTTCTTTTGTTGTATTCCCTTCCCTGTCATCTATAGATAATAACTGGGTGTGTCAACATTTGTAAACATTTGATGAATTTATTTATATACTGAGAACAATCTGCAGATTGAGAATTGTCAAAAATGCCAATAACACACATTCTGCTAAAAATTAATTTAGATGCTATTTGCTTAAAATGTCAACACAAAATTGGACCGGTAGGTTAAATTCAATACATCACTGAATCACTTTTAAAATACATTATCTGTTGCCTCCAGCAAGAAGAGAGTTAAACTATGAGAAGAAAATGCAAATGTATATTTCAAGGTAATTGTTTACAAAAATAGATAATTGTATCTCATGAAACAAATAATTTATTCCTATCTGTCTAATTATGAGGCTATACATGCTCGTAAGGTAACATATGACTTTGCCAATTGTATTGCAATACCGGTCTCCAGGTTTTTACCTGTAATCAAGATGCAGGTGAGACAAATGACGTCCGGTCACTGGTCTTTGTCTGCCAGCATTGACATTCTCCTCGTGGATCATCATTTAGTCGCAAAGTTCGCCTTAAAATAGTCTCGCCTCGCCCCTAGACGACCATCGTACACGTGCATGCATCGCTTTGGCTTGTGCCAGGTCATTGGGGCCCATGAATAGTTCATCTGAAGACGTTGTTGGCTGATGATGTTTCTGATTGGGAATCAAGATCCAATGTTTAAGGATTTTGAAGCTTTCACTAAATTGGTTCAGTTGCATCAGAGACCATATACGGAGACCATCTTTGTATGGTGTTAGGTTGTGTTTGGATTGGTTTTATTTATGATGTTGATGTTGTATACAAACTGATGTTTTTTTAGTGATATATTTTAACCATCAGATATCGCCGATTCTCATATGATGTTATGTAGTAGTCTCATAAGAATACGGTCAATTGGTTGAAATGTCTGTAAAATTATTAATATTAAGTTTTGTAGTTAAAATATTTTTCTTCTCTAGCCTATAACTTGTGTACACAGTTGTTTTTAGCTTCTGGAATTTTGGGGATTTTGTTTAAAAGGTATAAAGAAAAAATTCAAACTTTATATGATACTTTTTTATATAATCTCAGGTAATATTATTTTAATATCAATAATGACTGCCTTGTTCTCTTCAGTAGTATGAAGCTTTATGTTTGTTCCAATACCGAATGAATACTCTATGAATACGCTAAGCACAAATTCCTAGCCATGGTTTAAACATTGTTCATAAACGTTGGCTTTTGGAAACCGTTATAATTGCAGACTCGTGTATATTCAATGTCGTAGCTTAGACACACTGCACTCAAATAAGTTCAATTGTACGCATATATCGATAAGACATAATCATGTTAGTTATTTTTTTGTAATCATTGATAACACCTGATTTTATCTTTACATTTGAGGACAAGAAAGACTGTTATTTGTGGTCGTGCGAGTGGGTTTGTCTATGAACGAAGGCTATGTGCTCGTCACGGTTATGCTGTTTACATACGAGGAAATCAATACGTTATTGTCAGTCAGGCCTGCTCAACGATTTCGAAACACATTTCCTCGCAGAAAGTGCTTGGAATAGATGCTCAGAATTAAATAACAGAATTTGGCGTTGTTTTGTGCTATAGTTGGCATTGCAATGTCAAAATAAATAAAGTTTTTCTTTGCTATTGTTGGTATGGTATGGTATGGCATTACGAATGTCAAATTATTTTTAAAAACATGAATTTAAATTATGTGATAATTAAAATATTTGATCTAAGGCATTCACTGTCTACAAGTAAATTGTCACTGCATGTTGTTTATTTTAATTGACCACTCAGCATTATTAAATGTAATGAAAAGTGTGGATGTCTATCTCTTTAATCAGATGCACTCCTGTACTATCAGACATTACTGCTTGTTCTAACTTCACCTATCATAATCAGATCACTGATATACTTTGTTAACTGGCATGGAGGATCATATCACGCTTCCATCTTGCAGATCTCTATCAATATATCATGCAATTTCTATCAGATTGTAGCAGCAGTGCATGCCGTGGGGAAACATGGCATTCCAGCCACTGCTTCCTGACCTATACATAGCCGATTTCTGTGAAAAATGTGTAATTACGTGTTGCTTCTATGAATGTCAATGCCAGAATTGTGGTGGTAATTGCCGAACCAATTTGAGAATATTGTTTGACATTTGACATTACGGCCAGTGTCAGAGCGGCAACTCTTGATATATCGTCCTTACGGTGCACCTGTGTCGTAAATCTTTTACACAATATTTCCAGTCAGATAAAGTCTGGACATATTGGAATGAATTGTACATGGAACATTTTATTATCTGTTTTCCAGGAGTACATATAACACAGTGTTTTCATTAAGTGGAGTTTAATAGTTCTACATTAAATCAGCTTCAATTGGGAAGTTTAGAAAATCTTTTGTCACAGTTATTGTGACAATAGAATATCAAAATTGGAAATATTTATTATCACTGTTTTTCTGTCTGCCTGTCTATCTGTTTTTCTTTCTGTCTGTCTCTTTCTGGTACAATTGTAGGTCCCATGAGTAGTGAATGAGTCACTGAATCTCTGTGAGCTGGAATTTTACTATGTTTCCTCTAGCAATCGTTCAGATAATGTACACACGCTATTGATAACCAGAGCCATATATTATTATGCATACTTATTATCAGCTTCAATTTTCTAATAATTACTATTAAACAAAAATCCTAATGAGTAATTACCACATCCAACTTAGATTTACTGTTGTACCGAAACTCCTGTAGTAAAATAAATCTTGATTTTTGTTATAATTTAAAAGCTATGCAGTTTCAAAGTTTGATAGCCCATACAGTTTCATTGCTCATATATAGATTTGTTGGCCATTGAATTCTGTTATTCGTAAAGCACACATGATTGTAATTGAAAGATGTCTACTATATAAAGGGCTATGCCTCAGTTGGCAGTGCCAAGTCTGGAACAGAGTGGATGTGTAGTTTTATCTCATTTATGGAGATTGGCATGTCAAGCTGTACGGAGATATGTGCATCAGAAATGTCAGTGGCTTCAGCCCCTGTATCGCTACTGTGCTCATATTGATAATACCCTGGACCCAATATACTGGTGCTGTACCAGCGAGTGGACCCAATCCACTGGGACAAGTTACACAAGAACAAGTGTCTGCCTCTGTTCTGGTCCCTGGCTGACAGTATTTGTACTAAAGAGCGCGTTTTCAAGGTATTAGAGTATGTCGTTACACCTAGGTCCACCCTTCAGACAGTGGCTAATTTCCAGCTTAATACTAATAAGAACTATACCAGTGGAAAGATATCATCATTTGGGAAAGAGAGTGTATCTTTTTCACTGGGTCATTACTCCCCACTGTGTTGCATTTCTCGGTAAACACAAAAAAAATTGTGAAGTGGGCCGACTGTATTGTGCGATGTTGAGCGTGGACCCGCCCCTCAGATAGCCAGGGGGGCGGAGTGACGAGGCGGGTGATTGACAGGCCTGATCTGGCTCCGGCTTCCTGGCAGACTCTATTCCCTGCACCTGAATCAAGGCTAAGCCCGCCCACAGACGACCAGCAATGACAGGGGCTCGGCCAATCAGATCGCAGCCATGTTACCCAGCATGCTGACATCGTTGATGGTCATTAATAAACATTTAGACAATTAATAAGCATGGATCTGCTATAGTCACTAAGGGTTATCAAAACATTCGCCGGTAAAGAATAGATCTAGCTCGATCAGGTATGTGTTATTGGTTGGTGTGTCTTGTGTGTACTCCAACTTCCTTCTGTGTCCGTGTGCTCGATCCAGCGGTAGTCCAAGATCACGCAGCATCCAGGATGTTAGTGTAGCAGTGGCGGAGATCACAGCACCTTTAGTTCTCCTACTGCTTGGCTCTGTGTCTGTGTCCGTGTCCGTGTCCGTGTCCGTGTCCTCCCTCCTGTCACTAGACATGGAAGGATCAGTGTTACTGAAGGAGCTGCTATCCTGCTAGTCTTGTAGCATCTCATAGCCTGCTTGGCCACAGAAAGTGGAATCCAGTCATTTGAGGACACTATACTCTATGAGAAGTTGTCGATAGTTTACAACACTATCGACGCTAAAAAATAACCTGTGGACACTACTTCCTTACCAAAAAAAAAAGACGAGGTAAGAAAATTATGGTTCTGATTATTGCGATTTGTGACTTCTCGGACAGGTTTTCGCCCAGCTGGGTTTGCAATCAGCGTCAGTAAGGCTGTGATTGATATGGGATCTTTATGGATAGAAATTGATATACTATTGGCATCTCAAGTTTGTTTCCTAGTCTTGACATCTTCAATTGTTTTTCATCTATTGCAACATTGATGGTCAACATTGAATCTTGTTTCAGTACATTTTAATAATAGTATTGATAGGTATCGTAAAATATTAACAGTATTCATAGTATTGGCGGAAAAAAAGGAAGTTGAGCTTTGAAAAAGTTTCAAGTTCATGTAATATATCTATAACTCAGTGATGTTAAATTTACTAGTTGAACAAAAATATATACCATAAAGTAGTAGTGTTATTACTTATCATAAATGGCTGATAGTTTACTATTATAAGCATAAAAACCTGGTAGTATCCAGATGAATATTTACCTTACAAATGAGGGGCTAACATGGAAACTATCTTGAAAGAAGATATATGTTTTGTGAAAGGTTAAGGATTAAATTGAATTTAATTTTCATTGTTTAAACTCTACAGCTCCGGCTGTGGTCGAGAACATTTCTGTTAATTTTTAATTTGTGTGAATTATCGAGTTATTATGAAGATGAACCGAGCTATAAAATTGTTTGATGGATTTCTTCATGCACCTAACATCTGATAATATAATCAAACTTTAGTGTATAAACCTGCAGGTATGTCAACAGATTGTTACATTGTAATATTGTGTATTAATTTTAATTTTCTTAATGCCTATCGTGAACATAATTGGGTCATAAATCATAATCTTGAATTACTTTTGATTTCATTTTTCATAAAGGTTTAATTTTTTCTTGTGTATTTTCTTGCCAACATTTCAATCAATGTTCTATTTTATTATTATATTTATTAGTTATTTTCCCTGAGGTATTCAAAAAAGAATAAAATTATTTATTGTGTATTTCTAACAAATACTTGGGGGAAAAGCAGACATGTATATAGTGCTAAATCCAAAATAATATATTTTCTGATTAATATTTGCAGAAAATAGTTATCATAACCAGGACTTTTATGTTAATAAAATATATTTATATATTTGGATAATATTACTTTTTAATAGGTATTCCCTTTTTATTGTAAGGAATAAAACATGAATACTAAATTCAATATTAACGGTAGTTGTTATTGAATGTGGCTAATTCAAATACTTATTTTTATTATGAAAATAAATATATTTTAGGAACATATATTTTATATTGATTTCCAGTCCATTTTTTCTATTTCCTTGAATAATTAAGTAAAATGAACATAAATTATTAACCATTAGTTTATAGTTGAACGCATATTTCATATACTTGATGTTAAAACAATTAGAATATTAAACTATTCTCCTAATTTCTTTTGTGTTGCAAACTGCTGAAAGAGTATTAATGTAGTGTAGTCAACCCAACCACTTTGCAAGTTCCCTGAAGCTGTCTAGGAAACATCATTGTCATAAATCAAGCACATTCGTCTGTTACCGGCAACAGCTGTATCGCCACAACGGCAAATTCTCCACAGTAAAGATTAAAAAGATAGAAAATTTTGCTAATATGGAAATTTCAATATTGGTTTTTATTGATCTATCCTTATGCTTATCCAAAACATGTAAATTGTTCATATTCTTGTTATTATTTGTTAAAGAAACAATACCCAATATTTCAAAGGTAGAAATATTAATACTAAAATATTTCATCTCATAATATTTGCAGTAATATTTTAAAAGTCTGAATAGTAGAATTAAACTGACAATAATAAAAATAAACAAAACTATTTTGTGTGTGTAAATGCTTACATTATTTATTCATTAAACAAACTGCTCATTATGTATCTAGTGTAATCTTTTTACACTCAAAAATACATTAGGGTTGAGAAGATTCAAAATTAAATCTGTTTGTGTATATTAAGTTGCAGCAATGAATTCTTGCATAGCGGTTTCCATAGGGGATTATATGATAGGACCAGAAGGACTCTGTTTGGGCTCATAATACAAAATTTACCTTCCCTAAGTGAAAATCGTAACTTGCCATTTGCAGTGTATTCTCTTAGGATTAGACAATCGGAAAATGTATTCTCTTGAAAGCTTTCGGAAAATTGTGTTGTTATTCGTGTAATGAATGTTATTGATATTTTATTACAAGATAATAGTGATTTTAGCATGTTATTATTTTGCTTTTAAAAATGAGAAAAATATTTTGTTACTACATTATTACTGGACAATTTGGAATATTTTGTTATATTCAATTTACATTTAAATATAATTTTACATAAAGCTTTTAAACACATGCCTTGATAATATTATTTTACATTTAGGAGGAACATTTATTTCTAATCTATTTGATAAATAAATTGAATACAGTGAGAATAGAAATTCAAAATGTTTTGTAATTTTACAACGATAGTTCAACGGTATCAATGTATTTAAACTACTGTTGAAAAAAAGCCAATTTCATTTCAAGGTATCCAACCATAACCTTATTCACTGAACAACTTAATTTTGATTCTCGTAAATATAACTGAGCTTTGGTAAACCCTGTTTCGGAGTTTGAATAGTTGTTAAAAAACTCAGGGGCACTTGAAGTTGGAGAAAGAATGATCTAATAGCATGTGATATATGTTAGTCTGTGAGAGGTCATATTGTCCTTGCCACAAAGCCAAGCTTGTATCGCGGTAAATAGTCTTCACCCTAACATTCCGACACAAACGGGTAAAAATGGCTGGGTTTGCCCGCTTTTGTGGCACTGTGAATAGCCGCAGAGATGAGCGGTCTTATGAATTACACTTGACTTGTTTCCTGAGTGGAGAAACTGTTTTATTCAGTCATAATACAGCGCTGCCACACTGTATAGCCGAGAAGTAGAGCGAAACATGGGCACCGTTGCTTTGAAAAGGGCCGAGATTCTAGCGGTGATTACGGGCTCCTATAAGCACACATAATTGTCAAATTTTCTACCTCTGGTCTGTGGAGAGGTCGGATAAGAAAAGGTGTAGTTTTGACATCAATGCTACCAAATCGGGCATAGGAGTGTCATTATTGCGACAAAATGTAATGATAGCCTGCTGGGCATGGAAAGTGGTCAGAACGCGCTGATACACAGGCCTATACGGTTTACGGAAAGCTGAAAATACATCATTTTTATAGCTCCATATCAACTTTCCTCTGTATTTGCAAGCTGTTTTTCCTTTCTTTGTAAAAATTAGGGAAATTCGATCTTAAAATTGGACATGTTTGTTTAAAATTGATAAGATTTACTCTTAGTTCACATGGAGATAAGGAGCACAAAGAATTATTGTGTGTTAGAATATCTTTATTGCTATGTAACACGTATATATGTGAAAGTACCATTTGAATCTTCACACTTCATGCAGAAATCATATTAATATTTTTTTTCAAACAATCGTATTTGTACTGTTATTCCATATGACTTATGATGATGGTAAAAAGATGATATTTTTCATGACATACAAAATAGATACTTTTCTGTTCCAATTATTATGCATGATTCTTCATTGTTCTTCGTTATTGAGATACTAGCAATAACTTGCAACTCCATTGTTCTATTTTCAAAAACTAAAATATTTTAATTAAGACAATGGATTTTAGTGCACAGTAGGGATTGAGACAATTAAAAAAATATCTTTCTAAAGATCGTATGAAATACTGAGTCATTCTTGGATGGAGAATGTGCATTGTTGTACCCGTTTTCAATAGAATGTTGAAAGTTTAAAATACTAAATGATGCATGATGCCCCCTCGGCATTGAATAAATTGATACATGTCTTTTTACCCCACAGGACTATAACCGTATTAAGTAGCAGAATTTCTAGTTTCGTTTCAATGCCCACTATGAAATATTCACGAAAACATTGCCTTTCAATGAACCTACCTTGAAAGACCAAAACAGAATTGTGTATTTGCTATCAATACCTTAGAGACACCAACTGAAGACGATATCTTAATCCCAGATCCCTGTGTCTCCTAGCGTTCTTTTCAATGCCCTTTTCAATCTTATGAAAAAAGAATAAGCACATACCAATTTAATAAGTAATTTGTGTTTTGTTCAATTTTGTACCGTTGATTTCCTAAATTCTGTGACCATTTATTATTCTTAGTGTACAACGGATCAATATAGTTAAAGAAACCAACACCTATTATTCACAGCTGAGTTGATATTACATGGAGAAAACGGTATCTTTTCCAGTTTGATTTTTGTGTGAAATGTGTGATTAATGCAACCCAGTTCTGCTCTTATATTGAAACGTACAAGCAATCAACATTAACAATTTCATGTCCTGGTTAATGAATGCATTTCCCAGTTAGCAAGGCAACGTTCATGTTTATGTCTGATTATCTGCGAACTATTTGTCAGCAACTGATTATAATTAACAGTGGCAGGATTTAATTAGTGACAAGGAGGTTGGTAGAGTGGAGACAGTCTTGGAAAGATATTGACAAGATTAGTTGACATCTGGTAGACTATGTAACAGCAATAAACACCCAGAGAAAATGCTAAGCTGTTTTTGTATGCAGTAGGGTATTAATTGATGCCAGCCCGCTCTGTTTTCTTTTTCAACACCGAGAGAGGTCTCAACAGTCGAACTGTGGGAACAGCGTTACCTATTGTTGACCAAAACACATTTCTCAGGATGGAAATAACTCGTCTTTTTAATTTGAGGGGATACTGACGTTTCTCTGCTGTCAATTTCCCCGACTTCAAGGATTACCTGCAAAATTTGCATTTGATGGAGTTTGTGACGTTTTTGTTGATTCTAAGGTTTGTGTGTTTTAAAATAATTTATGCATGTACGCATGTACACTGACATATACATACACGTGCATGCATGGCCCATGTGCATGTGCGTGCACACACACACACACACACACACAAACAAACACATTGCTACTCCCAAGTAGTTTGAAGTTTTTTCTTTAATAGCACCTCACATAATAGCTTTATTATAGCTATATTTTGTTTGTTTTATAGCTAAACATTATTTTATATACTGTTTATACATTTTTGAAAGCATCACAGTTTTATTTTTACTATTATAACTATTATTTACTATTATAACCAAATTATAACCAAATATTATTTTCATGAGTCTGATAGTTTTCATGATAGTTTTCATAAGTTATCATTATGTTATAAAATCATGAAATTGATACAAATGGATAAATGGGCATACAAAGATTTAGATTGAAAATACATGAAGCACATCCATTGTATGTACAGTCTTTTCATATATTTTCTTTAATACTTTGCAAGTTGAATTAATGTGAAATTTAATCCATGTGTTTTTTTAAGAATGTATTTTATTAGTATTTCATTATTCCTTTTTCTTCAAATTTACTTTAGCTAGCGGCATATGTGCTAAAGAAAGGTTCTTCTCAGCTGTTTAAAAAAATATATAAAGTTCATATAAAGTTCATTTTTAAAAGCTGATGGTAATGTGCTTTCTTGGACCATTTCTGTAACATTTTGCTGGACAATATTTAAAGTGAAGTGAAAGGTATTTGTGTAAGAGGAAATTGATTGATTGATTTCTTTTGGGGATTTAGGAGTCTCAAAATACTTATTTGTGAACCTAAGAAGATAGATGACAAATTGTGTTTATAGAATACTAATAATTTTAGAACATTCTAATATTGTAGCAAAGATGAGATCATAATGAAGTATAAACCAAACTTATGTTATTTATGCATAATGACTTCATAGTCATTCTACCATTTCTTAACTTTATACTATTCAGTTAATCGTTACATTTTGTAACGTTGAAGATTGAACCAATGGGTGCTGAATGATTAATTGACATTTTGTGAGAAATAGCTGCAACTATTTATTCTGAGTTCTATCAAATGACCAGAATTCAAACAAGTGATGAGGGTAAAAAGTTTTTGTTTTTTTCTTCACTGCAATGATTACGTGAACGTGTGATCGATCAGCACATCGGCAAAGAGTAACGGATCAACTTTCGATTATAATCAATCACTGAAACACCAATAACTAATAACATATATGTGACGTGCTGGTGTTATGCCAGTCAGTTTGACATAATAATAATATGTGGTGTTGAAATAATAAAGTATCTATTATAATCAATCATTGAAACACCAATAACTAATAAAATATATAGCGGTATGACGCGCTGGTATGGTGTCAGTTAGTTTGACCCTAAAATAATATGTGGTGTTGAAATAATATCAGTCCTTCTTTTATTCATAGTAGATTCTATTTATTTATGCAAAAGTTCCCTGCAGTGATGTTAAGAAGCAATTCAGTCATTTATTCATTTTACAAACAAATCAAAAGTGAATTCTCAACTTGAATTAACAATTAAAACATTTCGAGGAAGAAAAAATAACATATTTTGTTATGATTGTTCATTGTTAGTCAGCCATTAAAAAATAAAAACATTTTGCAAAAACAATGTCGAAACTTAGTGTAATCATTTGGGGAGGGGTTTGTTTAGGTATTTAATTATAGAGAAAATGGGGTGCGATTTGACATGTTTATGGCCCATCAGAGCCTGAGAAACCCAGCTGTTGTAGAGTGATGTCTCTCTGCTAGGACCTAGTCACAGTCTTGTGGGACACGGGGCTGGGGGGATGGGAGGCTGGTGGGAGGGGGAGAGGTGGATCCAATGAGAATTTCACATGACTATGCTATGGGAGTTGAGAGGCCTTATATAGGTTGACCTGTTTTCAGAGTATTTTGAAACAGTCTCTTTGCTTTGAGTTGTGATAATGGTTCAAGTTCCTGGTGGTTTTTTTAATGCAAAGTTATGATTAAGATATAATCTTGTCTTGTCTAAACTAATATGTGTTTAGTTATGGTAATGAATTTGAGAACTACATGAAACTTTTGTAAAATGCCGTGAATGTTGAGGAAAACAAATGTACAAAGAATTCCTGCTATTCTGTTATGATGCATCATCTAAATGTACATGTTTCATCTTCTTTGCCTGAAAATATGCTTTTCAAACATCTGTTTTTTCTTACGATCTTGTGATAAGCGAAACTGACATGAAATACATTTGGTGACACAATTTTAGATTGTATCTGGTAAATACCAGAACCTCTTGAGAGCCTCAGCAATGGTTCTTGTACCAGGGGGTTGGTGATAAGCCTATGCTGGCAATATCACATCCATGTAAATGTCTGCAGATAGTCACAAAGTCCTGTTGCCCTCCTTCCAAACACAGCCATACCTAGGTCTTGCCAGCCATTTTGACAAGAGAAGCAGCCTGTTTTGATAGAAAAAGGATTATAGATATTGTAGCCATGGTAACGGGTTGTCAGTTTCTTGTCCCAGTGTGTTTGCAGTCTTGATTTGGGAGGCCTCCCTCCCCCACTGGAACTAGTTTCAAGAGTTTGTGGGAACGTTTCGTGGACCATTTGTCCGTAATATTCTTCTACTTTTGATGGCTTGGGCTATCTTCAGTGCTGCACGTGATTCTGGATCTCTTCACCACTGTGTTGGAATAAGTCGGAACTGTGCAGATGTTTTCTTGTGTGGGTCATAGACGTGTCGACAGCAGAGGACTAATTTTGAAGAAATGATCCCTTCCTTGGTATGCTCACCCATGCTGACAACACATATGTGAATGAAGAACTATTTGGTTACCACGGGTACAAACATTTCAATTTGTCAACTGTGGAGCATCGTGAAATAGTTTCCAGTTGATAAGATTTTTTGGAAAAGTTAATTCGTGGAGAAGTTACCCTTGATGACAGGCAAATGGGACTGTGTCACAATTTTGGCCCTGATGTTGGACCCTGCCTTGGTGTGGGCCCCAGCTGGAAACTATAAGGGGCCACTCAGCAAGTAGATAACAGCTCTGCTGTGCTGATAAAATTGTCCATTCTTGTTGCCTCCCAGCACATGTTTATAGATTTGTTAAGAGATTATTTCTGTGAACTTGGGATTTCCAGTCGTTCACTTCCATAATGGGTTGGTCCCAAGAACGTACAAGACTTATGTGGCAAACGGTTGTTTTCTTTTCTCAGAGGCGTCCATGTTTTCTTGGCTGTTTGAAAAACAGTCACATTTTGTGATGTCTTCCAAGAACAACTCTTTGATGAAAAGGAAGTATTTCTTGAGAAAGTCTGGAGTAAATCAAGCCAAGTAAAGTTGACATTTACTGCCAGCAAGAACTGTGGGACATCTTTGGCTCTGTACACCTGGAGGTCATCAATGGTGACATACATGAGGTCATCAGTGGCGACATAAACAAACTACCAAGTTCTTGTAGTTTGGTAACCATTGGGATTGCTGAATGACCTTCGGAATAATCTGAACCTCTTTGCTGTGTACATGAATGATCTAACCTCAGAAGATATGATGACTCAAATACTTCCCATCTCAACCTTCCTGGATAGTCTCATGGTTAGTGCTTCTTTGTACCTTCCGGGCACCCATGCTGCAGAATTTGTGAAACATCTTAACATCTACTACTTATCCATAGTTCATGATTAGTTAACTTATTTTTGATAGTTGGATATTATTTTTATTATCTACTGGGTACCCATACTGTATGGTTAATGGATGATATCTTTGTACCTACATGGTATCCATATCGCTTGGTTAGTATATAATGCATGTGTATGATCATACCCATTATACTTGGCTAGTGTATTATTTACCCTCCTTGTGCTATTATAGTGCATGATTAATATAAGATTTTATAGAAGAAATCTTGCAAGATGTGTCCTATCATTTCTAATATTCCAATCAATTCTGTCCATCTAGCATAACCAGGTGATGACATCATCTACTCAGCCTCCTATTCTTTGAACTTTTATTCAATTTCAAGTTAACAATTAAGTAATACCCAACAAATTGTCTTGTAGATTAATATCTTTGTTCAGGATATCTTCATGTTTGTATATTTTGAAGCTATTGTTTTCATTGTTGAACATATATTTTGTGTTGATGCCAAAGGTTGCTGGTTAGGTTTATGACATGAACTTGGAAACGGTGTAAATATTTGACTAAAGCCATGATAAGGGTATTAAATTCGAGAATGTATCTGGGATGGTTTTGCATGATCGTGCATGTTTCATGACCCTTGTTGCTGGACGCTTGTACAGGTGCAACAAGATAAGGCTACGTTCATCAGCATCACCTGCTTGTTGCAAATATATTTTTATTCATCACGAACATAATCTGTACCATTACAAAATTGGATATTTCTTTTGTGTTTTAATTTTCCTAGCTTATTCTGCTTGAACTATTATATGGTTTTGGTTATATTTGACTATTCTTTTGAAGATTTTTTATACTCGCTTATGAAATTGTATTGCAATCGTTTTATCTTCACGTGGCATGAACACGTGTGGAGTTATCTCACCTTCTTCTCGGAAATATGTGGATGTGTAGTTTTATTTTATTATGCTTAATTGGAGAAGATTCAGTTTGATAATAAGACCATAATTGTACGGTAGACAATTATAGACACCTTCATTGAAAGTTTCAGTATTCATTTGGTCAGAGTTCACACGTTTATGTGAAATGGGTGTTGTCGTTCTGTTCTATTGGATTCATGGTCTTTTGTTCAACACAGGTGCACTGAGTTTATCACTTTCTGTCACTGTTTGTGCTTTGACCTTTGGTCACAGGACTCCAATCGATTCTCTTGAGAACTGTCATTAATGATTCTGATGTCACAAAGCATTCTGTAATTATTATTCAACATTGTTATGTAGTTGATAACTCATAGCGACGAGGTAAATAATTGCATTAAGCACCTGAGTATTGCCTGTTTGTATACAAACGT
Source organism: Lepetodrilus elevatus (assembly GCA_034780755.1). NCBI lineage: Eukaryota > Metazoa > Mollusca > Gastropoda > Lepetellida > Lepetodrilidae > Lepetodrilus > Lepetodrilus elevatus. Next base: position 18,309 of record JAVCKZ010070058.1, read on the forward strand.
ATGTGGGTTAGGAATGTCAATCTTAAGTTCATGTTGTGATATCATTTTCTAATTATTCTGCCGTGGGATTACAAACCTGGGCACCGTTGCTCAGAACTATTATAGCTACAAATAATTGTACGGTCAACGCTTTCTATTGTGGCGTGAGTCCAGTTACAACTATTGTAGCGCTACAACTGTTCTGAGCAACGGGCCCCTGAAGGGTCTGTGTTTGAATCCTGTTTACTGTGGCTTTTCTTTATAGTTGAAAATCCTTAGGAAGGCTTACTATGACTATGTATACTCTCAGTGCTTTGTTCAGCTGTATCAACCCTGGTTCCTCAGTAGTACTGACTCATGAAGCTATTTTGCTAGATCACATAACACTTTATAAAAATCGCTAATTCTAATAGTTTCCATGGTAAGACAACATCACAATGTAATTGTTCTGTGACGTGGCTTTAACTTCATCTTGTCTGCATTGCATTGGATGACATGCCCCACCCCCTCCAGTCTTTCCAGCCGTGACATCATTGTGGCTTTGTGTAGCTCGTGACTGAGCCGGAATATCTCAGTCGGAATATCTCGGTACTATTATCGTCTGTGTTAACCCTTGTGTTGGACAGGCAAGACAGTGCCATAGCTAATTGATTACCTATAGAGTACTATAGGCTGTTCTCGACTGTGAAATGCGCAGATGTGTTTCAAATCGGTTGAAATGGGTCGAGACACACATGCAGGCGGAAAAAATAACATGTCAACAGAGGTATATTATTTGGTTCATGTTCAAAAGGGAGGACTTAATTATCATTGTCAATTTGGCATGGGCATGACAATAAAACATCATGTGACAATTATGCTAACAACACGACAGCACTTAAAAAGGTGTTAAGAATGTTTGGTGTTTGCTGATTTACTTGTGTAAATAACACTTTGTAGGTAATAATGCTATTCTTCTTTTATTGCAAATGTTCTGTGTATATGTTTTGGAATGGATCTAGGTTTAATCCAGAAATATATTTATAAATCAGTATTTTTACTCGTAGTAACTACCCTTTAACAAGGAGTATATTTTCTGCAAAATTGATGTATTTATGTGCAAACTTTATGGTTGATTATTGCGATTTAGTCTTATTGAGAAAAGAGGAGGAGGAAGCGAAAAAGGTATTTAGTCATTGACAAAAGCATTTTTTTCGTGTTCTTAACTGAAAATGCATGAATTATGGCTTGACAGCAATTCATCATTGAAAGTAAATATCACTCTCAAAGGGTGTTTTGTGCTTGCGTTGTTGGTGTAATCAACCAATTAGAGACTTGCCGGTATATTTGACGCGCATATTTGCTCCGGTGCACTTTTTGTGCAAAATCTCAGCTCCGGAGCCCTTTCAAACAAAATTAGGTAATCCTTTGGAAATCTGTTTAAAGGCAAGGTTGTGTTATGTTTGCTATAGAATAGATTGGTGTGTAGAGGGGTTTAGCGGATCATAGTTGGTTGGTACACTAGGGTACAAGTGGGTACATGGTGTTATAGCTGTCACAAGTAAAAATAAGGCAAGTTTACTATGCTAACATTGTACTGGGCCAACATTTAGAAGATATGTAATTCTTTATTCCATAACAAATATTGAACATTTTGCAATGATAATAATATTGTATTATTTCTTTCCTTTTTAAAAATCTAGACTAGTTATGTGATTTATTTTATAATTATAGATTAGAATGTGAGACTAACATTTAACACATATTTTGAAAGGAAATTATAATTATACATTTTTTTCTAGTTTCTTTCAAATTTGTAGACGAAAGTCAAATGATATTTGATTTACAATCATCAAGCCCTCATTGACATATAATTGTTTTTAGTTTGTTGTAACAATATTAGCTACTTTTCTGTTTTGTGAATGGTGTAATATGATCGTGTGTTCTAGTACACATCCCACTGATAATGGTTCAGTTTACTAATGTATCTGTTTTCTTCTTACGGACACAATCATAGGCAGGAGTTAACTGAGTTTCTGTGCATATCAAATATAGAAGTGTGATATTTGTCTTATACCTGTTGCAATTCAGTGCAAATTTTATATGATCCGTTTGCATTATAAAATAGAGATGTGTGTAAGTAGTATTGTAATAACTTCATGTTTATGCATAATGCTTGCCAATGACAAAGGAAGATGGACAAAAACTCAGATTTTATATCAATGTGGACAAAAACAAAATTGTGCCAAGGTGTACAAAATAAATTTATGCCAAAGTTTACAAAAGCATATTTTTCTACCATGAAATGTCCCATGTACAGTGTAGAATTATGATTACAGTCACCGTAGTCCAGCTCAGGCGTTTGCTCTTAGTAAGCGTAATGACCTTTCACCTGAACAGAGTCCAGTCTCGTTGCATATACTTACATTCTTTTTCAATCAGCCTTTGTACTTGAAGCTATTGTTGTCTTCATCACTTCATGCTATTGTTGTCTTCATCACTTCATGCTATTAAGCGCTATCAATCCTACCGATCATTCTACAGGCAGTCATATTGTCTAAGGCCAGCTTTCTCAGTTGCGATTGGCTCTGTATGGCCGCATCGTTGTAGTCGAGCGGAACAACGGAACTCGACAATGTTCTGCCAGATTGATGAGAATCCACATTGTGTTTTTCAGGTGAAGCGGTCGCGACTGGATAATAACGAACCCGAGGCGGCCGACAACCGGAGCCCTGTGACAGGCTCTACGTCCAGGTATGTGCGAGATCCTACGCTTTACCTGTCCCCCCATGTCTCCCATGTCTCCCATGTCTCCCTAACCTGCTCATTGTCGTCATGACGGGTGTGCAAATATTTTAAGGGTACGGAGGAAAAGGACGTGCCCATAACGTAAACCTAATTAGAGTATATTCAGCCAGGTACATCTCGCGTGTATAATAGCCTCCTCTACCCCCTCTCAGGTTTTCGCCCACATCCAACCTGGGTTTTCCCACCGTCACTCAACCCGCGACAGTTGTCCCCACCCCTCGGGGGTCGATATCATGTGACCGTCACACAGGGGTAGGATCGAGTAGAGCACCTCCCCCCTACCCCCAGTCACAGGAGACATTCGGAGGGTGGAGACGGGCAGTTAGATGTGGAATTATCAGAAAGAGTTAAGATATTAGCTGGAATACAACCCAGCCTGAGGAGGTGTTTGCTGTGGAATAACTGTCCTCGATGACAGAGTGCAAGAGTGCAATAGGGTTCCTACCTGTGACTGCTACCTGTTTTTGAGAAGGAGCAGAGTGGTTCGAGGGGATTAATATTTCACTTGGAGTATAACTACAACTGGATCAGGCCGTCTGGTTTGCACGGAAACGTGTCTTGCGGAAGGTTAGACATATTTGATTTGTTGACAGGAATTGAATTTTCCGGCATGCAATCGTGTTGGAGTTGAACTATAGTGCATCAAGAAGTTCTTCAGCAAGTCGCATTTAATGCTTGGAGATATGTCTTGGCATTTATGATGTAAATGACAGAAGTGGGTCAAATTTTACGAGACAGGCATGTTCACATACATATGTCTCTTGTTAACTGTTCATTAGTTCCCTGCTTCTCACCGCAAGTGCAGTCTCGGTTAGTTTTATGTAATGCGATTATGGGTGGAAAGAGAGGGAATCATCAAATTTGCCATAACTTTGTGAAATGCCATCGCTAAGTTGATCAATATTTTGACAGGCTTGGACTGGTTCACCTGTGTGGAATATTTCCCCGTTCCAGTGTCACGTTGGCTGCGATAGACCGACTAACGGCTAATGCTTGCATAATTAATACCCGATGCCAGACGAGAATCAAGGGCTCATGCCATGAGAAGCATGCATATTAATGAGATCTTCCCGAGACCTGAACCATAATGCATGTGGGTTGCGCTGTGCTTTTACCGATTCTCGTACTTTTCTGAATACATCGATAATAACACGTACGTAATGCTAATCAGAGTGTGAATACGACACAATAGTTAGCAATCGGCAGCGATGTAACATAAACAATACACCTGTCAGATTACTCAATGATGACTATGCAAATAAGTAGGCAGGTTAAAGGTCATGTAAAACACGCATAAATCAACATGTATTGAATGTTGGTGCAATATTTACTAAAGAAACGTGCCTTTTACTATCTCATGTCAAAGTTCAATGAATACCTTAGAATTTTTATTTAAGGTAAATATTGAAATAGTAAATTATTGTAAATTCGGTGTCGACAGCAGTATTTACCTGGCTTTACTAAGTAAACCTCCACTCAAACCTATGCAATATGTCAAACTTTTGGTATGAATTCAGAACCTCAAATAATTTCTTATGATAAATGTTAACTTATTCTGAAAATGTTATTCTGAGTTAACCCTCCCTCAGGTTGATCACTGCACTATGGTACATGTAGGGTTACATCCAGCAAACAAGGCGTCAATTACAAGCCTTCCTATGTTTTAAAAAATATTCAATACCGTACTTTCAAATTTATGTCATGTAATGAGAGAGGTTGCCTCATAAATTATTGTGTAATTACAATATATTTTTCTATGTTTAAATGGCTCTTCTAATGAAAGTTGCTAAAATTATTTTCATTCAATGGAATAGCATGCATTGTGGTAATTCTTCTTTAATATTGCTAACTAAAATTTTAAGAAATGTATCACACATATAGTTTCTTCAAGCCTTGGTAAAATCATTCATCTTCATTGACCTTGACCTGTCAGCTGAAGAAAAGATTACTCTTTCACTGCCAAATGTCTTCTGTTTCTCCAAGTTTAATTGATAAAATATTCCAGACTCCTTGTCTTTCGTTTCTTTCTAAGCAGAGTCACCGTATTGATCTTCACAAGAGAGCTGAAATGTGGAGATGCCCTTTTACCCATAATTAGGACAATTTTCACTGCTGCCTTGTCAGGCTATTTTTAGTCGACGACGCCACTTTAAAAAATGCAGCAAAAATAAAACAATAAAGTTATGATTTTCTTCCCCATATCCAATATAGATCATAAAAGAAATATCCACATGGAATATATGAATTTGTAATTTCCGGTGTGCAATAGTGCAGGGGTATATTTCATAGCCTTATCAGAAGGAATTCTGAAATTGCTAAAATGGAAACGTCACAAATTTATAAAATTGTCTAAGATTTGACATTTGTAAGATATCGGTATTAATATTCCTTCTAAGGGAGTTCTCCATTGGGAACAGCTAGTGTGAACAGGTTGTGATAGTATCAATAGTCGTGCTTGTTGCATTGCAATATCATAATCATATTTGGTCTCTGTGTCAATGAACTGGCATCAGCATACCAAAGCCTGTGTTGGGTGTTTAAACATTCAGTACATCAGTGGAAAACCTGATTAACATTCGACTAATCATTGTCAGTCCGGCCTTATGAGTGTTAAACCCAATCACTTGTCAGTTTGTGCCAAATTTGTGTCAACGTGAAATGCTTAAGACCGGAGATCTCACAGTTTGATACCATCATAAGCTGCTTTACTGCCATAAAGATTAGCTCTTTGGTGTTGATTGTATCTTGCTTAGAACATTTGCTGAGACACCATCTTTCGCATTAAAAATGCATGCACTTAATGCAGTATAATGTTTGTGAAAATAGCTAGGATAACACGTAAATTCTGATAATATTTTAAGTCGGATATGTTTACATGTGATAGTAATTTAGTATTAATTTCATCTTCATATTGGCAAAAGAAAGTTAGAGAACCATGCGTTGTCATGATCAAATACCATGTCTATGTATTTCAACTTGATAGTACATGAACATTAAAATATTTCAGTTTCAATGAAAGCACATATACTCAACAACATTAATTAAGGGCCAGTAACCTTTTTGGACATATTAATTAGGTTTTATGTTCTATTTTACAATGAAGAATGTCCAATATCATATACAGTCTCCAGGCCCCGAGATTACAAAACTTTTCTGAGTACGATTTCGTACTCAACTCAGAATTTTGTTCATAAAACGTCATGTGATGTCACAGTCTGAGTACATTTTTGTGCTCAGAAAGTTTCGTAATCTCGGGGCCATGTGTTCTGGGTGATAATTATGTGGCTATTAATGACTTCCAGTAATTGATTCAAGTCTTACTAGTCCAATACAAATTCTTGATGTAAATATTGATTTACTTTTCAGTTTTGTTTCTCCAGTTACGTTTCATTTGTGTTTCTCATGTTTTACTCACAGCAAATGGTTGAAATATTACAACATCAAAATTATAGCTCTGTCTTATATTACTTTTTGCTCGGTTTATCATCCAATATACCATTGGAAAGTAAAATATGAGAAATACAAATGCAAGTGAAAGATGAGTGAGCTGTTTTATGCTGCTGTTTGTAATGCTGTTTTACCTTTTGGCTATGATTCCCCATAAATTTACCAACCCTGATGTACGTCATGTTGTACTTTCAGCTGTGTTTCGCCAAGGGTGACATCGTGACGGTGACACAGGCACTGGAGGAAGGATGGTGGGAGGGCACCCTCAACGGGAAGACAGGATGGTTCCCTAGCAACTACGTCAAAGAAATAAAAGCAGGTAATATCACATTGCATTTTCACCATTGATCAAACCCCATTGTTAAGAATCGTGGACACTGTCATAGAATTAGGCTTTCTTCCAGTGATGTGAAGTTCATGTTTATATTGTAACTGTCTGTCATGTCTTTTTATGTCTGTATGTAGTTCATATATATATATATAAGCCATTGCAAGCATCACCATAACTAACATGAACTAGCATAAAGCACCTCTACCACTACAACAAACACCACCAACACACCCCACCACACCACCACCCACACCGCACCCCTCTAGTCCACTCAGTGCCATCTTGTAGTGGAGTTCCTCTGAGTTCAAACTGGGTAACTTCCTCCATCAGTATCTTCTACATCTACCTGAAATAGCTGCGTAAATACTGTCACGTGACCCAAACCAAACAGCCGTAGCATCAAGGTGTTAACATCTGGCGACTCCAGAAGTCTCTTGCCCTCTGACCTCCGACCTCCAGCTAGTACACAGCCATAGTGTACTGGAGACGGCTTCCATCTGTGCTAGTGTGTATCTGAACTGTAGAACGAAGTCCCTTTGCAACACATAACTCCACTTTGTGGCACAATAACTCCACTTTGTGGCACAATAACTGACTGTTTATGATCAAGCAATGATGTCTTATCACAGTACATGGTTAGAACTAGAAGATATTATATGGGTCTGTTAGTGATGTGTGTTTGAAAAGTCTCTGCAGTAATAGTATCTATTACCTTCTTTCCATCTAGCCCTGCAGTGCAACCGACTATAAACATAAAGCTTTCTGTTCGATTACCATCCAGGAGTTTGGTATAATTCTGCAATGTAGACCAGGCCCCGAGATTACAAACCTTTCTAAGTATGATTTCATACCCAAGCTCAGATTTTATATATGGAGATTTCTGAACTAAACTGAGTAGAGCATGAAATCATACTCAGAACTGGTTCGTAATCTCGGGGCCAGTTTCTCTGAAATACTCTGAACATGACACAAACCTATAAAGTTACTTTCTCATCTGTGTATTAGGCATGGACATTTTCTGCGGATCCACAGAAATCGGCTGATTTAGTTATCCAGGGGTCGATTTATTTGCTCTGAATGTGGCTTGAGACCATAGACCCTGTGCTTATTTTCTGCTGTAATCACAATTTTGTCTGTTGTCATGCCTGGTGTATCTCTGTACTTATACTGGGAAGTTTTATCATGAAATATTTTTTTGTATTTCTATTCTTGTTCCTCCTGCTCCAGTTGAGTTCAAATCAAGGTTGGAGTTTTTTAAAACCAAGTTATAGCATTTACCAGACAATTTTCAACATTGAGGGTGGTATATTTGATCATTGTTCCATCGGAATCTTTTAACACATAGGAACTATTTTCACATGTCCATTTTCACCTGTATATCATTTTACAAATGAGTATTTACTACATCAGCAGCGTGCTCCCAGACTGGGTTGTGTTCATGCAGAATGGACTGCACGTTCCATATCTTTTAACACAAAGGAAGGAATTTCCCCAGATTTTACCTGGGTATCCTATTACAGATGAATATTGACTGTTTACCATAAACAGCATGGGTCCATCGCTGGGTGGACTCGGTGCAGTGTGTGGCTGTGTGTACATAGTTCAGTTGGCTCACACAGTGCAGTGTGTGGGGCTTGTGTTCGGATGGATCACACGCAGAGTCTCTGCAGTCTTCCTTCAAAGACTGGGATCTCAAATTGGGCCTAAAACAACTGGCATGCTTAATTTGACTTTCAGAGTGTACGGTTCAGGGACATGTGGTTTTAATGAGAGCCAGTTGTCTATTGGAGACTTGCTGTGGATCTTCAGAAGATGCAACTGTGCCTTGGATCCATTGTCCAGCAGCCTAGAACATTGCCCTGCTACCTAGAACATTCTCCAGCAACCTAGAGCATTGTTCTGCTACCTAGAAGATTGTCCTGCTACCTACTACCTAGAACATTGCCCTGCTACCTAGAACATTTTCCAGCAACCTAGAGCATTTTCCAGCAACCTAGAACATGTTCAAACATACAAAAGCTCACATAGGCAAGTTTTAAATGATTGTGCATATGGGTTGTTCTGTTTATATCCCAGATCTTTGATTTTGCTATTCACACCAATGTCATGCTTCAGATGTTCAGATTTGCTGTTTACATTTCAGACCTGACCCTCAGGGCAACAAAGGCAGCAGCAGAGGTCCCTCCGTACAAGAGAGAGAGCATGCAGCTGTACCACAATGTTGTAAGTACTGAGCTGGAAGTTATGTCTACTGCAATCTTCAGTATTGGTTCTATTTCCTAAAAACAGAAGAAAAAAACAATTTAAAAGAAAATTATTTTTATTTTTTATTTGCAACATTTCTGGGTTCACTTAGTCTAAATGTCCCAGGATGGCTTATCAGTTTATCTCGTGCCATCATTATCTTTATATATTTACTCTGAAACTTGATACTTTGCTCTAAACCCCAATTAAAAATGATATTAATAAATATGGAAAATACCACCTCTACTACAACCACCACCACCACCACCACCACCACACACAAGGATGTTGTTCACATATGTATGGAATATCTATTAATATACTGAGGATTATCTATTAATATACTGATTCCTGTATGCCTATTAGTAATTAGTAATAGGTTACTGTGTCTGTGGCTCTAAAAACTAGTGTTCAGTTAATTGAGACCATGACTATACATACTGTACACGTATGCTTCTAGTAAACCATTTTGAAATGTTAACACAATTTCTATTAAATTTGTATGTCTTATGATAGCCTAAAAGCAATATGTTAATGATGTTATGTCTACAAATTACTGCTACAGTGCTCCCTCGATATAATGCCCTTTGATGTTCTGCAGATTAGGATACAATGCTAGGTCAAACGTGGACCCCATTTAAAAATAAGAAATTTAAATATAATTTTTTTTCTCCAGTTATATTCGTTGATTCAGTGACTCAGATGGCCAACACAATGTTCAGGACAATATCCTAACAGGTTTTTAAAATCTCGGACATTTGTGAAAAT
>JAVCKZ010070059.1:0-13952 GCA_034780755.1 Lepetodrilus elevatus
TTCAAAGATGAATTATGTTGTTCAGCATGGTTCACGGGTAATAAATCGTGAGGCGACGTAAGGTACGTAAATAAGACGATACTCTGTAAACTGTGTACGTCTATAAATATAATTCTATGTACGTCTATAAATTTAATTCAACCCACTTGCAGCGCCTATATCAACTCTAAGAACGAGAAAGAAGGCAATCTAAAGAAGCATGCATTACATTATGAATCAAATATAGAAATAACGTATTCAATATATTTTGTAGTTAACTACATTATTTCACAAACTGATTGATAATATGGTTGAATATAATTCCATATAAAACTACCTTAGTTAAAATATATCTCTGCTACACTGCATGATCCATCTATTTAATAGTTCCATCCAACAAAGCAGGCATCGATTCATGATCACAGTGCATGCATGTTATAAACCACAGCCAAAGACAAACATTATTATCGAAATTTTAAAACAAAAAGTGTACAAATATTTAAATGCGCCGTTTTCTTCTTTAAAAAGTAAACATCGTTTACGTACGAATACACTAACGTATTCTCCCAAGTCCCCTTACAAAGGCCGCGCTATTAGACGTTGTGAATCGCACCGAAATGCGCAATGAATGGCGAATCCTCAAGCATTCCTCAACGTTGATCCTACTTCAAATAGAGCTGTCCGTGTTTGTTGACGTATCGTACGTCGACAGCTACGTCGCCGCCGTCAGAATGCCGCCATTATGTAGTTCCGGTATCCCGAGTATGATAACTGCGGACTGCCGTCGGTCCTGTTCACGTCTTCGTCACCCTGTGAATTGTGTCACTGTCGTAATAGATGGAATCAAGGATTGAATTTGTTGTCTTTATCATTCTATAGATGCAAAACAAGAATTAGAAGAAGAAGAAAATCGTTGTTTAAAAAGTGTCTAGCACATGCTACATAAAATGTTGACATAAAGAAAAGGTAGTTCAGTTGAAAATAGCATATGCCCAGCCTAGCTAGACTTACTGTTTATATGTACACTTATACATGCAATACTAACATGTTTAATAATTATTATTAATACTAACTAGTAGTAGTAGTAGTAGTAGTAGTAGTAGTAGTAGTAGTAGTAGTAGTAGTAGTAGTAGTAGTAGTGATTATTATTATTAGCAGTAGTAGTAATTGTTACTGTTATGATATACTGGTGTGTATACTGGACGTCTGTTGTCACGTTCTAGCACTGTACACTCACGGCATTGGACCACTGACAGACTCGGGCTTCACACACAACTACAACATAGAACCAGTCACCTATGAGCCAGGATATGTCTACAAGAACGAGAAGCCGGTCAGTGAGAGAACACACATCTTCCAACTTTTACAAATATCATTCACATTTCCATTATCTTTTATTATTATATTTTATCCGATAAATTTGATTCCAGTAGTGATCCCTGAAGAAAATATTATCTCATGAAAATTTAATAGAAAATAAATATACACTGTGTTACTAAGCAATATTATTTTAAAAGTATATGTTAGTATATGTAGTTTGACTAGGCTCGCTTTAGTTAAATTAATGTGGTAATATGTTTGTTTGTATTATTTCAGGGATGGGACACACATCGGCCAACAGGTGTAAGCATCATGAAGACAACATTCCTTCCCCTGGAGCTCCCCCAGGTGTGTGTGCACTATCTTATTATTCTTCTTCTTCTTATTATTATTATTATTTTATTATTATTTATATTTTACAGAAATATTTATATTATTTATTATTATTAATAATAATAACAACAATAATTATTAATAATAATAATAAACATCATAATCACCAACATAATAATCATTGCATGCTGTGAGAGTAATAATGTCATAATGTCATATATGTATATGACATTACGAGTTAATGACTCTGATGGCATGCAATGATTACATATACCGGTAAGAGTTGTGACTCTCGTAGCAATACAATCACTCTGTGGAACTAGGGTCTGCAAGTTGGATTTTAATATTGCCTCGGTAATTAGGGCACCTGTTGTTGTCTCCAGGAAGTATACAAACCTATTCATTGTTTACATTGCTGTTTCTTCTAGGGTGGCGAGACGTTTCCCAAACTGTCATCGGGTGCCACCTATGACACAGGCTTTACCAGGGAAAAGGCTAAACCCCTCTATCTCAACAGAGTCCCTAGTGATGTGAGTTGAGTTGAATGCTTAAAGAATGGATATTCAATAATAATAATAATAATAATAATATTATTATTTTAAAGAGTTGGTGCAGATTAACCATTGATGATATGGTTCTAATATCAAATACCTGAACTAACACTGTCATAATTGAGACATCAATATTTGGACACGGACAAGCATGGCCAAAGCATAACATTAAATAATTAACAAAACAGAATTATGTAGTCTATTTTAATAGTTATTTTATAGAGTATGCATTGCTCATCAGAAAACAATGACTATATACTGTTTGTTTGGGCTTATCATGTTCTCTAAGCATATGACAAATGTTGTTACTGTGCACTGTGTTCTGCTGTAGGCGTATGACAAGGCTGGTGACATGCCATCTCTGAGACTAGAACACATGCGGAAGTCCGACCCGTGTGAATACATCAACTTGCAGCATCCTGACAATCACTCCAGGTGAGACAGACTTCTGCTGGAAGTGCCAGGCGATTCCACATTCATTTCCTAGCTAATGTTATTTTTTAAACAAAACATAAGTACGTACTGGCGCTCCCACATTAAAATACCCCTAGCTATGCGCCTGCATTCTAAACCTAGCATAGTTAGCCCATGCTATACCTAGAACTTTCGAGACACTGAACTCATACTTTTGCCTTACCTGTGTCTGCAGTGTGGCCAAGAACACCTACCTGGGCAAACAGAATCCAGACTCCACGGAAGCTGGACGACTCGGCAGATCCACCATTGGCGGTCCTGAAGATTCTGGATTCACTACGAATGGAGATAAATATCGTCAGATCGCGGACGACCCCCGCAGGTTCACCACTCACTACATGACGAGGTCAGTTAACCCTCCAGTGTCGCCACCTTGAAGCAGATTCTGAACATACTAGTGTGTAGTACCTCTGTGACATTGTCAGTCTCGGTGTGTACATGCAGAGTCAATGTCAGTGTGTACAACTGTATATGCAGTTATAATGCACAATTTCCAAGAATTTGGGATCGGTATATTGTTTAACACTCTCCATCCTGGATGTAACCGGAAATGCCTGAAAGAACGGCAGGGAGATGTTTAAAGAGAAATATTTGTTTCCAATCATTTAAATAGCACTACATAACATGTACTTTCATTAAAAATGAAAGATTTTCTGATTAGGCCTGAGGCCAATGTTTTTGTTGGGCTAAGAATTAAGGATATTGCGAGTGAAACTTGGTTTGATTCTATTCAGGTTCTTGGATGATACACCTATTGGACAAGACCGTGAGGGGCACTGTCGCGGTGGATTACTAGAACAGAAGCCTGATGGCTTCACGAAGAGCACGTTGATTCACTCTAATGCTCTAGGGACGGAAGTCGACACAACGGAAACACTACGTCGTCTGGAACCCTATGTCGCCAGGTCTGACTTCCTACTTTATATTTGTGCCTCCTATTTTCTGTCTGCACTTCCTACTTTCTATCTATGCTTCCTACTTTCTATCTATGCCTCCTACTTTCTATCTATGCCTCCTACTTTCTATCTATGCTTCCTACTTTCTTTCTATGCTTCCTACTTTCTATCTATGCTTCCTACTTTCTTTCTATGCTTCCTACTTTCTATCTATGCTTCCTACTTTCTATCTACGCTTCCTACTTTCTATCTATCACTCCTACTTTCTATCTATGCTTCCTACTTTCTATCCATCCCTCCTACTTTCTATCTATGCTTCCTACTTTCTATCTATGCTTCCTACTTTCTATCTATGCCTCCTACTTTCTATCTATGCTTCCTACTATTTCTGGAGACCGTTGGTGCTAGCTCACAGAGTAAGTATGTTAAGAACATCTATTGCAAACATCCACAGTTCCAGTTATATGACATATTTTCTGTTTTTGTTTCAGGAGTATAAAGGCACGAGATGTTTTCTACGACGATCATCTGTATGATGGCAAGTCTCATCGTGTGACTATGTCCACCGCTGTCTATTAATAGTTAACTGCCATCAGTCCATGTACATTGTATATACAGTACATATATACCGTACACGTGAACTTGATTAACCTTCTCCCCGCTGGATTAGGCACAGCCATTTAGGACATCTCTGGTTGCCTTCAGCATGGAAAGGGTTAATGTACTGAATTATTGTAAATTTCGTTATACTGAATCTTTGTATATTTCATGAAATATTTACACAGTGAAAACTACTTTTATATGTATTATATTACATTTTTTTGTAAATACTTTTTAACATCATGGTTAATGATGATAGATTTGTCATCAGGTTTGAAGGTTTAATATTGGAGATAGAGAGTATCAACGTAAAATATGTACACGTGTATACCGGTAATATACAAAGACATGTATTATACTCAGTCTTTCTCCACAAATACTCTCTGAAATTGAACCTTTGGACATTTTCGTACGTGCAAGTATTTCGCCCATCATGATGATAAGATTTATAAATGTACATATTTGTGCAATCCGTTGTATTCATAAGACTGTTCACAGTATTTATCATATTGTAAATACACGTATACACCCTATTGTAAATCTATTTAGTTGTTTATTTCGAGTTGGGGCTTTGAGTCACTTTCAGGATTTTATTTTTAAATTGGGGTTTAGTCGCTTTCTAGATTCGTTTACTAATACTTCATAGATCACATATTGTCAGTTAACTGCAGTAAACATTCAACGTTTATAACACATTACTTGCAATAAACATTCAACGTTTATAACACATTGCTTGCAGTAAACATTCAACGTTTATAACACATTGCTTGCAGTAAACATTCAACGTTTATAACACATTGCTTGCAGTAAACCTGTAAGCACTAGTTTTTAAAAACAAAGCATTTTGACTGCTTTGTGAGGGGTACAGACAATGTAGTATATCTGGGGGTGGCAGACAAGATTGCGACTGTTGACTAAAATTTCAGTCAGTTTATAATGTGTGTATATATAATGTGTGTGTGTTGTGCTATACTTTGTATGCTTGCTCAATATTATTACATATTATGGTAGGTCTGGTTGAGAAGACCTGCATATACAGTATTTTAACTATCCCAGATGTAATTGAATACATTCATCAAATGCAAGTCATTGTGCAGTACCTATGTGTTAGTGTGTATAGAGATGGTTTATGTATTTGCTATGTATTAGCATGTATAGGGGTGGTTCACATTAATACATGTAATAGTATGTTCCCTAGCTGTCTCACATTCCAAAGCATGACAGCTGTTTAAGTTTACAATGAAATTGCTCATTAGGATGACCTCAAATTGATGACCTGAAATGTTCTATATTATAATACAACATTAATTACGGTAGTAATTACACCAGTATGAATCAGTAGTCGATCTCACACTGCAATACTGCATTGGGTAAATATGTTAATGCATACAATCACTGATGCTTAGTGAAATAAATTATCTGGAAGTTTATTTCTTTACATACATATTTCTAACTGTTATCAATACATGTAATTTCCTATTTTAATGAATAATAATATCTGGTAAGCATTGTAAATTTGTATTTATAATTTCAAATTTAGTCAATGTGCATCATTGAATTGTATGGTATATTAGTACATAGATTATAAGGATCTATGTCATTATGTCATTATGATCTATGATTAGTATGAGACTGTTGACACCAATACCCACATCTTATTATTTTTCTTCTGTCTGTGATCTCATAAACTTTGACATGACACATGTATTTTATCTTATTTGAAAACTGATGTAAAGCAATAAACATCGGATACACCACAAAGTTTCTCTGTTGCATCTTTTAATAAAACATTTACCTCTAATTCGTGGTTCCAGAATCCCCGAGCCATCTTCACGTATTTAGCTTTCGTCTGTGATAATGGTTTGCATTCGTTAATTGGTAGCCCTGTGACGTGTCGTCGCAAATGGGTAAAAGATTCCCGCAGCAAACTCCATATATTCACTCACTCATCCTGTGACGTGATGTGAACAATGCTCAAAGTACCACATAACAAGAAGTTCAGGTTATCACAATATAACTTTATTTCATATCGGCTAAAATGTAAAATAATTTCAACATCATGACATTTTCGTTGCAAGCCATTGTAAGCATGCTTAAGTATATATGTAATGTATATATGAAGCTAGTATGTCGGGATACTGGCATGTACACCTCCTACATAATCAGACGTGTCCAGACATTTCATTAAAAGTTTCATTCAAATAATATCAAACTCATTGAAACTGGATCATACATGTGTGGAACATAAATCTCGGAAACAAACTGGCAAATGCCTGCATACACTGCAATGTACAATCTCGGTGAATGAAAATACATTGCTTACAATGTGACAGACGAGCTTAGAACAAAGTCAGATAGCACTATTTCCCATTCATATCAAATGTAATGTCAAAGAAGATAACATAATGTGTACAATATTTGCAGTAACATAGAGCTTTGTTCATTTGTTCATGAAAATTGTAAGCAAATATTGAAATATGCTATACATGGATATCAATAGACCAAATGGACAATGTTGTCAAACAGTGATTGCAAACACACTACATAAAATATTGGAATAAAATTAGTTGTATCCATCTCCATTACATACCTTCATTTATAGAATGCACATCCTACCCTGATAATACCTCTCCATACAGCCAACTCAATAGAACTTTCATCAATTGCAATCCTCTCGATATATCCAACCCGTACTGAATCCCACCCATGTACACCATTTCATCATTAATAACCGAATTAATTCATGTTGCATTGTACATTACGTACTAACATATATCATACATACTCATAACAGCATACCACTAATTTCCAAATCAAATGTATCTCACCCCAACACATTATACCCAACTCCAATATACCTCGCCCTCAATACATCTTACCTAACATAATATACCCAACCTAAATACATTTTTCCTAACATAAGATACCCTGATCCAATACATCTTATCTAACCTTAATACCACCCCAGACCCACATCCTCTTTACCCATTTACTTAACCCCAGTACACCCCACATACACCCAAATCTCTCAATACTCCCCAATCACACTCAATACACCCCAATCACTCTCTATACACTACATCCATACTCTGTAAAACATTTCCACTCATGCACACATATCTTTCCCATACCAACTTCTATTGACAATAATCACTTACAAAACATACACAACTGAATCATTCTTATTTTCCATTATTAGCATGAATAGTATTAATACAAGCCAACCCGAGTAACAAAGGATAAACAAACCACAGAACTCAAACAAAAAGGTAAACAATGATATAATGCTGTAATCATAACAACAACAAATAATACATTCTTCTTGTAATACTTAGAAGACCAACACACGTGACATGTAAAAGAAACACTTAAAAACAAATTGTGAGTCATGCAATGTACTGTCCTTGCAAGCGAATTCTTATTTTACATTGCAGTGGAAATCTTTCACCCTTATGCAAAGATAAAGTGTTGGTCCATGTTATAAGGACTACTGCTTCTGGTAATGATAATATTCCCTACCTTATGTTCTATTAAAAAGAACAGGATTGTTACTATTAATCTACTAATTATGCTTGGCTTAGAATAGATATTCTGTAAACATTTGAAACATAATAAACATGGTCAACATAAACAATTCATAACGAATGAGACATTCTTTTAAAGCTTGTAACATGCAGTTCTGTGTTCAAAAAGAGTAAAACAATACAACAATAACATCAAAGCGTAAACAAATGTAAATATAATATAATCTCTATCTATTCTTGGAATTTCAATTGCACACGAGTCATGATTGCACTTCGCAATCTGATACCCAACTATCTGCTACAATAGTTTTTGTTAATCTTGAGACAGACGTATCCTATGATATGGTTATATGCGTACCTTTATGGTGCAGACTTTAGCACTATAATATGTTCATATTATTATTATTATTACTTTATTATCCATGAATTTGACCATTGACATACTGACATAAAAATTACGACAGTGAGACAGGCGAGACGTGCTAGAAATATCTGGCACATGAGTATATTTTAAACCTATATGAGATTAACCTCCAATCAGTATATTCCTAAATTTTGCCAACTTTCTAATTATATATATGGCAACCTTTCAGGCAGAATAATAGTTAGTGTGAATAAAGTTATAATACCTGAGCCTGTGAGATTTCTATTACCCATACAATACAAGGTCATCTAGGAATGTATTGTGTACTAATATATATTGCATCATGTAAAAGCATAGAAGAATATGCTTACTCAAGGTAAATTCATACATCCTCTTTTACATTATTTTTATCTACACCAGACAGCAAGGTGTAACGAAACATACTGACCTGCTAGAATATTAGAGATATCCAATGTGTGGTTTAAATAATAAAATAATACCATAATAATATTCTGCAATACCATACTATAATATCAGATTCATAGGTAGTGTATTACTGAGACATATTGCATATGAAAAATAAATCAGCATATTAATACAATAAATTATTATCAGTGACGTAACTTTACATTGAAAAATATGATGTACTAATTAAAATATGATATATTATGCAACATATGTCAGACATGACATCGATGTACTAATAGTTCACAATTAAGGTATATTTTATTCATTGCTTATTATGCTACTTTACACTGAATTAACAACTGTATATCATTCCTGACATGACATTTCTTGCATTTGGTATCATACATACGAGTGTCAATGTTAAACTTTGTGACAGATTCAACACTGATATCACATCTAAACCATTTAACTTCAATTGATAGCATTATATGTACATGTATACATAAACTAATTTACAATGTCAGGAAATGAAAACCACATTTTTTTACATTTTAAATTAATTTTACCAGCTGTTGCTTATGAACATTGAATTGCCCGGTAAGCAAATTGAATTACTGAACAAGATGACACACATATTGATTTATATCTAGTTTCTAGTCATACATAACCACCAAGCTATTTAGCATTTTACAAAAAAAATCATTAAAAATATGAAGATTATAGGGGTTGGGTGTGGGAGTGTTGGTGTGGGGGGTGGGGGTGGGGGTGGTGTTATCTCGCAAAGTATCATTTTCTTAGCACCTCATAAATTGCGGACATAATACACAATAATACTATAAACAGTGAAGATGGTAAAGTTGAGAAATAATCATTTGACCTAAATAAAAAATTATGGAACTTATTAAAGTATCAACAAAGTATGTTTGGGGATAAGTCATGATGAATTAATGCAGAACAGAGATGATTAACCCTCTCCCTGCTGGAATAGGCATTATGCACTGCTTTTTAGGACATTTCCGGTTGCTTTCAGCATGGAGAGGGTAAAATGATTTAATTTTATTATGAAGCATAGCCATGCTGCTAAAGCATAGCAGTGAAAGTGGGGTCCGAACTAGTACTGGAATAAAATGTGTACAATTATTATAAATGATTATAAACAATGCAACCAAAAACAGCTGGCGTTTAATGAGAGACAGGTGTTATCTGATCATAAGGTCGAAGATTAAGCTGTGGTATTTTATGACCATCTTAGCACAGGGATGTCATCTATAAAACTATTTCAGCACTACAAGCTATATCTGAGGTAACCGTCACAAAACATAACAACTTGGATTTCTACTATAATGCACCATGTACCAAACTAAAAAACAACAGTTCGTTATTAAATTTAAAGCCATCCATGTTAACAGGTCATAGTTCATAACAAGGACTTGATATGAATCATAATCATCATTTAACATTACAGACATGAAATATTTCCATTGTAACTATCTATCACATCAAAATGGTCTGCAGCTCACTTGGTAAGTTATTAAATACAGTTTATCAAACACTTTTCATAACACCTAATACCCGTAATTGTTAATTACTTGTTCACACTAGCTTTTTTAAATTTCTACAGAAACCTACAACAAATACATGAGGCCTTTAAAGAATATTTCTTTCAATTTCAGAGGGTTGTGTGCAATAACATGACGATGACTATAACATGCAATGCTTACTGAGTTACTCATTGTGTGGTACGAAGGTTTTAGAGCATGCACAGAGTTACTTCCCCTTTCCTAAGCACTGGTTCTCGCATCCACTACAACTTACAAGACCATAGGAAAATTAATATAAGACCATATTATAACACTGGTAGGAAAAGCTATAGTAAACATGAGAGCTTCATGAAATGGAAATTCTAACAGGAAATAACCTCCAGACAATTGTTACCTTCATACATGATAATGCTTATTAAAATGATCATATTCAGATTTGCAAGGGGCCGAGATTACGAAATTTTCTGAGTACGATTCCATACTCCTCAGAATGTTGTTCATAAAATGTCAAAATCTCAGAATGTTGAACGTAAAACGTCATAATCTGAGCACAAAAACATACTCCTGTGAGTAGGGCTATGACATCACATGACGTTTTATGAACAGTGCCTTGAGTAGAGTATGGAAAAGATTTCGTAATCTCAGGGCAAGGTGTAAAAGAAAGCTCAATATGATTTCTATTATATATAGAATTACAGATCAAATATCAGAACCAAATCTGTTGTGAGCTATGTTACTATTTCTATGTACACAATGAAACAGATGTCAGACAGGCTGGCCACGACAAAAGCTTCTTGTTCCTTAGGATCAAGTTCGCTAAAAAACATAACACAATAACAAATACAAATGCATAAACTGTTAACATAAAAATATAATCTCAGAACACGCATAACTGGGACGAAAACAACTACGGAACATTAAAATCACATCCTGTTATGCTTCCGACTCTTGAACAGTGAACACTTCGTCCGAATGAGTCGACGACAGGCGACTTTCTGGAATATTGTCTAGAGTGGCGCTGGCTGTGGAGGTCTGTGGCGTGCCATGGTGTCCGCCCAGACGAGACCGCTGCTTCTTCATGACCCCGTCGGTCTCCACAAACACCTCCGCGTCGTCTTGTATGTGAGCAATGTCCATCATCTCCGTCGACCGCCGCATCTTGGACAACGACGCCTGCAGGAACAACGCTTCCGATTCACAGTGCCGCAGAATTGGCGGGTGGTGGGGCAGCGTCTTGCCGTCGTCCAATCGTATCGGAGGATGGTATGCTCCGTGCGGGTATCCGGTTCCTGCTTGGGAGTAGTGAAGGTTGGGATGACCGTATTCGTGTTGGTTCGACTCATCTGGAGAGTGTCTGCTGTAACTAACGACGTGACCTTTCGAGTTCAAAAGTTGCATTTGTCGAAGCGGTTTTTCCGGAGGATCTGTTACAACAACATTTTCCCCATTTGTTTCTTCTGCAGGACTACAAATAATATCATCTAAGTTTGTTTCTTGCAGCCCCAATCTTTCATGCACAAAGTTTGGACTGTTCACAACAACGTCAGCCCTATGCTCCTCACTATCACCACTTCCTATATTCCCTGTACCGTCGTCAAATCCAACCTTTTTCCTCTTAGCACTATTCTCTATAACAACTTCGATATTGTCAGCATGCAACACACACTCCTCATCGTCATCCTCGTCATTGACCAACCCGTTCTCAGCCACGTTAATCTTGACATGATCAGACCTGACTCGATGCACCGGCGACTGCTCTATAGTCTTCAACTGCGGCGAACACTGCACGAGTTTCCGCGTTCCGTCTCTCTCCACCAGACTGCCGCTGTGGCTGAGTCCGCTGAGACTGGAGATGTCGGACAGCGTCTCGGGACTGGCGAGTGGCGCCTCCACCACGCCCTCGTCGAGTCCCAGGGAGAAGTCTGGCCGTGTTCCGGCGGCGTTGAGCTGCTGTATGTGCGCCACCGTCAACACCTGCTCCTGGACGACATTCTCCGTGCTGCTGGACACTGACCGAGGCCCGCTGCCGTTGACGGCCACGGTGCTGACATCTGGTGGCGTGTAGCTGGAGTTGGTGAAGACCGTCTCCACCGCGGCTGGTCCGTGTGCTGGCGACTGGTTGATGTTGTTGATGGAGGACATAGACTCGTGGGACAGCAGGGCCTTCCGCTCGGCTTCCGTCAGAGTCCGCACTGGTTTGGCTGGACCCACTTTCTGCAGGACCTAAAATAATTGCATTGAGATTATAGAATCTGGATTACAAAAACACCATCAACGATAATAATTATAGTCGTAGTAGTAGTAGTGAGTAAATTATTATTTTAAGCCACAGTGGGAATCTTTCACCCATGTGTTGTAGTTGTAGTAGTAGTAGTAGTAGTAGTAGTAGTAGTAGTAGCCTATAGTAGTAGTAGTAGTAGCCTATAGTAGTAGTAGTTATATTGTGGTTGTTTTTTCTTTAAATTGGGGTTTAGTCACTTTCTAGATTCTTTCACTAACTTCACAACTTGTCAGTTTAGGGCAGGAGGAAACCTGCAGCATCTGTAGCGCTGAATGCTGCTCAATTTACATTCATAAGACTAAGCATCATCAGATTGCCTCTGTCTACATGCTAGGCAAACTTCTTTGAGTAGAACCTGTGACATCAGTGTGTATCTCCACCCCGTGCAGACCATGCGGACATTACCTTCTCCAGGGCATCCAGCACGTTGTCAGGCATGTGGTCGTTGATCATGGTAGGTGAGATCAGCACCTTGTCAAAGTCTGCAGTTCCTGCCCAGACCGCCTGATACACGGGCTTAGACTGGTGGCACCCGGGTCTGCAAGGCAGGCAAGAGAATAGTTACCTCCCCTTGGTCATGGTCAATAACATACAAAAACACAAAATGAGGTAGAAACATAGTGTAGATGCACATTGTCCTTGTGTTTATCCCTTTGTGCATCAAGTGTATTATTTGGATTTACTCATCCTAATTTGACAGGCTGTCTGTATACATGGCAAAAATGACATTATAGGAATTACTAATGAATGTAGCAAATTGTATCATATTCTACATGTTCTAGAAGATTATTTCACAATTTAGATCTGAAAAATAATATTTCACTGTTTTGAATAATCTGACTTAACTTGATAAATACAGGTGTTCAGACTATCCTTAATCATAAAATAATAATCACTAACATGATTACTTAAATGGTCAGTAAAGATTATCTACTTAGTTCTAATTGATAGTATATAGCATTACAAGCGTTAACTATAGCAATGGTCTTAGTGAAGCATTATTGTTTAGCAGGAGACTTGATGACCATCAATCACAACCACCTCACTGGTCGCCAAACCTGGTCACCCCTTCATGAAGGCCTTATATTTACAAAGAGACAATATCGCCGTCATATTTAGCTCACTTTTGCAGATCACCATAATGCTATGGTTGCTAAATGCATGATAATTTCATGAAATGGGTGTCCAGTTTTCTCCCTCCAATGCTCAGCAACTTTACTTTTTTGTTTAAAAAAAATAATTATTATTGGGGTTTAGAGCCGCTTTCAAGATTCTTTCACATATATCACGGCATTACAGTTTAGGCAGGAGGAAACCTGCAAGCACTGCCTGGCACTGACAGACCAAGGATGATAACTGCATTGCCACGATACAGACAGTACATCATATCAATATCGTGTCAGAACGGTGACATTTAACTGTGATGTCCGGGTGACTAGGAGGTCAAGATGTGGTAGCCTGCCATGTCCAGCTGGGTTAGGTCATCGCAGTGTTGTAAATAAATTTACCCGTTGTTAGAAGCAAGATTGAGTTTGAGGTTATACACCATTTCCAACATTACTTGTGCAATTGCATGGGCATTACCATATTTTAAGTACATGCATGTGTCTTATTGGGTTGTTTAACAGTGGCACTTTGAATTTGCCTATACTAAAAGTGTTACCATTATGCGTTCCCTTAT
>JAVCKZ010070070.1:0-13950 GCA_034780755.1 Lepetodrilus elevatus
AACTATCGAGTGATGGGGATCAAGTACATCACTAAATAACAACTTGTAGGTGGATAAATCAAGCGCAATTAGTCTCAAATCAAAATTCGTTTGTCCATTATCCAGGTCTATCAGCTGTGATATTATGCCTTTAACAACCATTAGGCAGGACACAGTAGACCTTTGGGTTTTCGTAATTTAGCCAGCATTTCAAAGTCTGGACAAATAGAGCTACCTCATTTCATGATAGTACGATTTATACTTGAACTACAGTATGATCTTTTGTGGAACAGAGGCTTGATGTGCTACCACTGTTTTATTTACTGTCTTGGTGGCCGTCACGACTGATGTACCAGTTCAATTGTCTTCTGCTCAAGTAATGAGACATGATAATGAGATGCGATGCCAATCAGGGTGCCTATTCTCGAAACGTTCTCACAACTTTTCTAGCCTAAGAACGTGCGCAACATTTTCTTAGCCCTAATATGTGAATCTTTAAGATTGTCGTACGATCGAACGAACATTTCAAGACTAGGTACCTAGATGATTCCGTCAAATTCCATTTGAAGATCAAATCAATGAAGGTCAAGGTCTCATCCTGGAGAAAGAACCCAGTCAATACAGCATAATAATATAGACAAGATTTATTGTCAATTTGAATATGAATGATGGTAAAATCTCTTTGCAAATAGAATCCGATATAAAATATAACTGTATCAAACCGAAATTGTTCTACAGTGTATTCAACATTGGCATAATTAAAGTAAAATACATATGGGTTTTATTTTGTATAACTGAGTCGCAATTCATACCATGAAGAGGTGCTATTGTTATTAGTTTGTGATATAATACTAATAATTAACAAGATCCTAAATTAATCTGAGCAATAGCAGCTCCTGCCCAACCAAACATTCCAGAACGAAGAAGAAAATGAAAAATGAAAAATCTACAATATTCTGTATAACATGTTCTGCACCATGTTTCCTCAAGCCATACAGGTGATTACAAATCACATTATCAATGGACGGCCACAACTGGAATAATGTTAACCATCTCCCTGCTGGAAGCACATAGAGATGTCCAACACAACTGTGACCAGGATCAACCCAGCATGGAGAGGGTGAAAGTCCTACGGTTTGCGTCGTCTCTCTGTCAGGATCCAGACAACCTCTACGGTTTGCTCGTACAGTACAGAGTATGACGTTTGAGACTGTCCATTCTGTTGAAATATTTTCCGCATGGACACGTAAACTTTGAGTCTCCGTGAACAGAAACCATGTGACGCTGGCAGGTTCTCCTGTGAAGGAACATCTTCCCGCACTGCGGACACTGCACTCTGAAGGCCAAGTTGCCGCTGCCACCACCGCCACCACCACCAGCAGCACCAGCGGCCGCGAGGCCAGAGACCGGCCAACACTGATAGCCTGCCAGGAATCCAGTGAGTGAGCCTGAAAGTAGGAACACAGCTCGTCAGACAAGGCACAAACAGCAAGAAGAAAAATCAATTGCATCGTCAGTAACAAGCAGCCTGAAATCCAACAGTGTGTGTATTGTGCAGATGAACTACTTCCAGAATGATACAACATGTATACAGTTGCTGGAACCCTATAGATACAATATGCACTGCAGAGAAGATATTGGGAAGCAAGGACAATTTGTTCTACTACCAACCGCACCAATTAGATGCCTTTAGTGACTTTTGTATTCTCTCACAATCCATGCAATAGGTTAGTTCAAGCCATCAACCTTTACTGCAGGGCTCTGGACTAACATATGACCGACGTACAGAGGCAAGTTAAATTGCACTGCGGGCAACCTACTTTTAACATTTAGCACCTTTGCGGGCACCTTTGCGGGCAAGTAACTCAAAATGTTAGTCTGGAGCCCTGTTACTGAATACTTGGGCATGGTAATTTATATCAATTGTCTTACAGTGATACAACACAAGGCTGTGGAAATCAGTAGACACCATTAATCAAGTCTTCATTGGAATATTGTTTTACTAATTCAAATTCAGATATAATTACTACCCACCCCAGCAAGGTTACCAAGTACCACTGGTGAACAAGAAGGAAACTTACATTGACAATGAAGCAGCAACAACCGCGTCCAAACCAAGACTGTAGGGAAACAATACTGTATGCTTTCAAGAGCCCCAGAGTCAAAATGGGAAATCAACATAGCAACCAAATCACTGAATACATAAATACATCCTTTTCAAACTTTAATAAATTTCAGATCAATGCTTATCAAAATTCAGAAATCTTCAACCAAATCACTGAACACATAAATCAATCCTTTTCAAACTTTAATAAATTTCAGATCAATGTCTATCAAAATTCAGAAATCTTCAACAAGTGTGCATCCTATCATAAGGATGTATTGCCTTTTGCGTTTTAAACCTACAAGTAAATTCCAATTGCTTAACATATCAACAAACTGCATAATTTAAAAGATTTGATTTAGTTTTTATTCATAATGATCATGTCCTGTCCTGCTGCCTGTCCTCAGGTTGTTCAAAGTGTTCCAGGCACCGACCACGGTGGGCGTGGAGGACCACAATAGATGTCACAGTCACAGTCACAGTCACAGCCACAGCCACAGCCACAGTCACAGTCACGTATCATCGTGGCATCCATGACAGCTGACCATGTGCCTCTGAAGGCTGTCCTTTCTAGTATACGAAGATCCGCATGCACACGTGTACTTCGAACCTCCGTGGACACGCGTTAGATGTTTCCTGTAGTAAGTCTTGCTGGAGAACATCCTGGTACACATCTGGCACTGGAACTGGAACACTCCTGTGTCCATGGGGTGTCCCAGGAGAGCATTCACAACATCTGAAAGCAACAACACAGCACATCATTCTAAATGTTTAACATCTTTGCACAAGTGATGAAAGCTGCACAAGGCAAACAGTAACAAAAATGTACCTGCCAACAAGCAGAAATGGATGAACAGTAAAGATGCATCAAACTGTGTGATGTTGCTGACAGATGTGTGAAAGATGTGTGATGTTGCTGTGAGTGAGTGAATATGTAGTTCAACATTGCTGCAGTAATCTTTCACCAATTTGCGACGAGTGTTGTTGCTGAAAATCATAAATGACGTACCAGTGAATGTCCATACTGGACATGTATTACAAAAGTCTTCCTCAAAAGTTTGTTCGATTGAACAGTTTAATTCTAAATAGTACCAGCAATAAGTATCTAAATCAAGATCCTTAACACTTTGTTATAATAATAATTGCATTTATTCAAAACACCATTCACAACTAATGCTGTGTGCACATGTGTAGAAACACCAACTGGACATTGCAGATAAAACATCTTGCTAACTTGTTGAATACTGAAATTAGTTTGTAGTGACTTGAAGAGATGCATTTCTTGTTGAGACTTAGGGCATGATCGATTTGATGATCCATCTTCCAGAAGACGTCTTCTTGCCGATCGTTTTGCGGCAGAAGACGTCTTCTTCTGGCAGACCAATTCCCGCGCTCCACCTCCATAGCAGGGGTGCGTAGTTGAACATTTCTATTCCTAGAATCACTTCTACTCAAACGAGAAGACCACCACATCGATCACGCCCTAAATTATCTCTTCCAATAAGCTGATATTTTGACACAAGGTTTGACAAATAAAGTCTTTGATGTTGGGAGCGAAGTGTTCTTGTTGGTGATGTATATACTGTTCTTACTGGTCATGATATACTTAATGTCATGTGATTACCATCAACAGCCTTGCAACGAAAACAACTGCTCTTCAATGGATGGAATGTCCTATTTCCATTATGAAGTGAGCATCCATGACCACACACACACATCACGTCACCTGCCATCATCTCCACAATACCATGTACATAGCAGGAATGTTTGCAAAACGCGACAATATCCACAGCTAAACAAAGACAAGAAGGAACAGAGCAACAATACCATCGCTGCTCACAAGGAATTAAATTATCCCAGATCGTCAAATTCCGCAATGCATCAGACAGGACTTTTGATGATCCAACAGATCGGCAACATCCGGAAACGATTTTCCACATATGCAGGAGCAGGATTGCTTGCCGTGGGCGGAAATCATGTGGTACCTCAGATTGTCCACTCGGTTGTAAGACCGGCCGCACTCACAAGCGAAGCGAACCCCTCGATGTGCCGTGGCCACGTGCCTGTTGCAGTTGGTCGTAGTGGAGAACACCTTCCCACATTCTCTGCATAATCTGGAGGACGTGCTTTCACCAGCGAGGCCGAAACTGAAACGAGACCCGGTTTCCTTGCTTGTGGCTGAAGCCTGGTGCGAGTTACGAGGCCAGCTGATGGTCAGAGCTTGGTCTGAAAATAGGAAAACAAGTTCTTGTCAGAATAAAGTAAATACTAATCAAGATGTGTTCTGATCATCCAAATGATCTTTGTCGTCTTTACAGTTTTCTCCCTAGTACAACATGCTGGTCGGAAAAAGTATCATGAACGGAGCCCATTCTGTAATAAATACCGACATGCTCAAAGGCAATAGCTGACAAAGAAGTTCCTATTTCCTTCACATTAATAAACATAAACAAAATTGAATGCATACAAGATGTGAAAGTTACATTTATTAGAATAATAAGCACTGTGAAAGGAATGAAAGGTAGGTGTAACTTATAAGGTAGGTGTTGTTTTTTATTGACAAAAATGTTATGAAATCAAATCAATTCATGCCCCATTTCTATAATAAAGGGTGGAATCTTCACTCTCATGTTCTTCAACTAATGTTATTAGGTGTCAGTACAAGCCTCAGAATTAAATACCTCGAAAACACACCACTGCAACTGATATGTAGTCAATCTTTCATGAAAGTATGTTCCCACAAATATACAAAGTACTTGTCCACAAATCTCTGATAAATCATGTACAGCCTGGAGCAAGCCAATGACAAGTACGGTAATGTAACTTTGATATTTAAGATCAATCGTCATGATGTGTAATAAAACCATTACCAGCTTCACCCTCATGTGTTCTATCCACAAACCATCGTCTTTGATTCAAAAGAAATGCTAGTTGCCACGTATTTTCCAAACTGGTTGCCTCAAAGAAAAGTAAGAGATGTTGCCAATTACAGCATAGAATAATGCTTCTGTCAGTTTCTTTGAGGTTATAGAGACAATGCAAGATATGTACTTCAAATAACTGTTCATGTTAATTTGTAAATATGTGTTGCATGTAAATTCATGAGATGAAAATGAAGAATTAGTTCAGTGTTCAATAGACAGGCTACCAACTTTTAGTCCAGGTTGTATTATTCCACTGATCCTCATCACTAAGGCAGTTTGGTCATTCACGATTTGGTTCAGATGTGCGACGTCAAGAAAAGAAGACTAGGGGTGGCTTTTGTTTGTTGTTTGGTTAGGAGAAAAGATGAAGGGTAAGAAAGCCAGGGCTCTGGACTAACATATGCCCGACGTACAGGGGCAAGTTAAATGCATTGCGGGCAACCTACTTTTTAACATTTTGCACCTTTGATGCCTTTGCAATATGCCCTGACTTGCTCTGCCGGCAAGTAACTAAAAATGTTAGTCTGGAGGCCTGAAAGCAGTGTAAAAAACAGCAGATTTGTAGTATTCATATCAGATTGGCAGAACTTGCAATTTATTTACAAAATGGACTGGTGTCACAACATGGTGAAAACAAATACCAACATTTTACTAAATGTGTTTTTGATAATGCAACAACAAACATTTTACTAAATGTGTTTTTGGTAATGCAGACAATTGTTAATATCTCTTTAGTGTCAGGTCAAATCACACTTCTCTATAATACTGTCGTCTCAATGAGTTACTTCTGTTGATAGACCAAACAAGACGTCTTCTGATGAGCCAACATGTAGACAATTGTCAATATCTCTGTGTCAGGTCAAATCACACTTCTCTATAATACTGTCGTCTCAATGAGTTACTTCTGTTGGTAGACCAAACAAGACGTCTTCTGATGAGCCAACATGTCCCTGACATCCTGGAAGTAACTCCCGCAGCCACAGAACGCCGCCTTGTTCCCGTGGCTGGTGATCATGTGCTGTCTGAGCGTGTCCATCCTGCTGTACGTCTTCCCACACTGACACGGAAACAGGGAGCTCCGGTGAGCCGTCTCGATGTGCCGGTTACAGTTCCCCGTGTTCGCGAACATCTTCCCGCATTCGCCACACTGCTTGGACAGACTGCTCTCGCCACCCAGGAGACAAATATCGAGGCTTCTAGGATCTCTGCGTTGTCCGTCAGGATCCAGACTACCTCTACGTGTGGCCTCGGACCAACCGACCACGTTCCTCGTCTGGCGGCCTGAAAGTAGCAACAGAGTCCGGTCAGTGCCGCACGGCAACAGGGGAGATAATTCATTCTGAATGTGGTAGTTCATCACTGGGTTGCATACAATTTGGGGAGTGAAAGCTTTTGAAGTGATTTAATAAACTTCATGGTTTGTTTACCAAGCATCATGTTTGTCTATTCAACTTAATCCATGGAGAAAATTAATTGTTCTGATGATATTAATCTGTGGCCATGTGACAGTCCGGTTTACATCAAAGCTAAAAGATTAACACTAAATAAACTCTTCTCACATATTTATTAATGAAACCATCGAATCAATTTATTCAACCAAAAGTAAAATAGAATATGACATCCAAGGTTAGAAAAAGCTATGCTCTTGCTCACAATCATAAACAGCAAATATTTCTTCTTACAACAAATATATAATGCTAAACGTATGACCAGTTCTCAAAAGGATGCACATTTTCAATGAAAATCAACTACCATATCTGTGGCAGCTATCACACTTTTCGCACACCAATGTTGGAATGACTGCAACAACATACAATGTTCTTTTTCCCCATGTCATTTCACACACTTCGTCACCGGGTATCAACAAGCAATTAGCTATTAAGAAACAACGATCTCCGAGGACCTATTGAAAGACAGGATCTATATTTAGCATTTGCTGTAGAGTAAATACACACGTTTCATAGTAATGAGTCACATGAAAATAATAGTTGAACGGCAAACTGAATAATTCAACATCCCCCAAAGTATGATAAGTGTCAAAGAAATATGTGTAGTTTCACTACTGCAGAAATAGCTTGGTTTTGAACTTATGTGTACCAGTGATGGAAGCTTTCCACAAGCTTTTTTGATAGGTTCAAATGTTTCTTAGATAGATTCATGGACAGAAGCCTAATCTATCCTAGTCTACCGACAATCGGAGGAACTGGAAAACAGCGGTCAACATTCAGGCGACAGGATCTCCAGAATGTGGAGAAGACGACATGGCTGCAGAAGGAGAGGACATGGCTGCTGAAGGAGAGGACATGGCTGCAGAAGGAGAGGACATAGCTGCAGCTGCAGCAGAGCAGCCATCAGCCTGATGTCTCCGTAGACCACGCTTGTAGCTGTACACCTTCCCACAGACGCACGGGTACGTGATGTGGTCGTGGACAGACTGCATGTGAATGCGCCTGCTGATGCTCTGTGTGAAAGTCTTGCCGCAAATGTCACAACTCCGGCCACTAGACGGCTCCGACGAACTCTGATTTGCAAAGATCACTTGATCTAAAGTTAGCGGCGTCTGCTCTCCCATAAGAGTTGTGGGTGCATAGACGTCTGAAAGAGACAAAAAAGGAAATTCAGTTATTACGTAATCTGACGGGGATTTAAACAAATTACGGAATCTCACTAAATGAATATACATTTATCAATGAAACTTGATGAATCAATAAATCTAGATCGTAGTGTTATTGTGTAGTTGTGAAATAACGTACAACCTAAAGACAAACTTTATACACAGCACAGCAAGTTACTATTAAAATACTAGAGATTAAAAACAAAAAACTTAGATCGCCTTCATGCACCATTGTATGTATATTACAACACACAACAAAATAGATGGATACTAACTGTAACTGTTCAAATGACCCCCAGTACCCCATCTAGAACACTATTCAGCCCCCTGATGATTGGGAGCATACAGCATCACTGTTGGCAGATGTCTCTGGGCACTCAGATTCAGTACAGACAAGGATTACATATAACCAGATATTTTATTACAAACATTCAACTCACAGTCAACATTATGGCAGTACATGGCCAAGCTGAGCTTGCCACCAATAGGAGTTCTACACGACAATGGGATATGTGTACTCCTCTACAGGAAATACCTCAGTAATACTGGTCATGGAGATTAGGAAGCATCAATTCAACTTCAATATAAATAACACTTTTAAAATATTTTGTCAACTAAAATAAAACACTTTTTAATATGTCGTCAAATAAAACATCTCCCGACTGGATTAATCATACCAAGAGAGTCAAGGTGCTTCCAAGGAATGAGATCAAATCTAAATGTGTGTATAAAGACCATGGCCCGTATTCTCAAAACTTCGTAAGTCCTAAGAAGTTTGTAAGTACTAAAATAAATTAAAAAATTAAAAAATTAAAAATAAGAAGGAAAAAAATAAAAATTTGCTTAACTGGGTTTCTGCTAATGTTAATTTTTGAAGAGATCTTTTCTCACTAAGAAGTTCTTAGCTAAGAGGTTTCGAGAATATGGGCCCATGCGTGCAAGTCTTGTGGTCTGTGTTCTTTAGGATACAAAGCAACAATATATAAATGTATGTTCTCAAGCATTGGTAACCTTCGCACTGCGTTTATAGTCACTTATCCATTGTATTTGTCACTGAACATATGGAATTGAACACCACTGGTTTCATCTCAGTTTGATGGTTGTGGCCGTTAAACAGTATTCTTGCAATCACACTATGAAACAATCTGTGCATTTAACTCTCCATGCCGGAGGCAACCGCAGATGCCCTGTGCCAGAGAGAGGGTTAAGTGCAAACATTCACACTCAGCTGGTTCTGTATGCATGTGGTTCTACTGCAACTGTATTCAATGTGCAAGATGCTGTTTTAGAAGCCAGTTTTACTGGAGCTGTACATTGAAGGTACAAGTCTGCCGGTGTCTCCGGAGAGCCCTCTTGTAGCTGTAGACCTTCCCACAGACACACGAATACGTCATATTGTTATGGATGGACTGCATGTGAATACTTCTATTGATGCTCCGAGTGAACGTCTTGCCGCAGATGTGACAACAGATGGCGCCAGATGGCGCTGACGTTCTGCGACCGTCAAAGACAACTCTCAGTGGACCTAAGCCAAGTGAAGACCCATAATCCTGCTCTCCTATACCCAGTTTTCTGTCTGAAACAAGCAAAAGAAGGTAAGGAATTACTTGAATCCTTGGCTAGGTACCAAATGTTTGTAATACTACAACCTGACATACAGCCTAAAGAAGGTAAAGAATTACTTGAATCGGTGGCTAGGTACCAAATTCTTGTAATAGTACAACCTGACATACTGCCTAAAAGTAAGAAATTACATGAATCTGATGGTACAGATATCATACTCCTGTAATAGTACATGGCATAACAGTAAGTATTGTCAGCCTACCAGGGACAGGTGTTATTCACAGGCGGATGTGAAATAGCACAGATTAACAAGGCATTTTACCAGTCAGTTTTACCAGTGGGTTCATGTCCGACAGAACACAGGGACAGGTGCCACAAGAGTTCATGTAAGAGTTCTGCAGTACTACCAGACATACAATCTACTTCATGTTGCTGATGGAACAAGACAGTCTCATGTTATTCTAAGCATGTTCACCTTTGTATGTCATCCTACAGTGAAAGTATGAAAGTACACGTCTGCTTGTGCCTCCTAAGAGTGCACTTGTACCGGTAGACCTTCCCACACTGACAATGGTGCACCAGTTTCCTGTGGACCGAGTTCATGTGGATGTTCTTGTTGATGGCCTGCGTGAAAGGCTTGCCACACTCTTCACAAAGGAACAACTTCCTGTGGCCACCAGAGTGAGATCTGGCTCCAGGGAACAGAAGCGAACCACAGGCTACAGATCCCAGCAGTTGCCCTTCAACCCATCTCTGTGGATCCAACAGCTCAGCAGGAAGGTCTGGGTCTGCATTCTGCACAGGAGGCAAACTATCATTGCCTGAAAGGAGAAAGGACACCCTCTTCAAACCTGGCTGCATTGCTCCTCGACTAGACATACTAGAAGACGTTGAGACAACAAGAGGAACATTTAATGAGATGTAACATCAACTCTTGTCAACATCATGCGATCAAAAACATTAAACATGTAAGTGTAACATGCCTGTCTGTTAAGTAATACACCAGAGGGCTGTTCAGGAGTGCAAGTTTACGTGTGAAATCTCCTTAGAAACGTTCATACTTCATATGTGACGTCACTCGTGAACTCGCATAAACTCGCCCTCCTGACCAGGCCTCAGATATACCCCTCTCCTATTATATTATTACACCCCTCTAGGATGAATTGGTATGTGAACATATTAATTGAAAGTCTTACATCATATCCCAATGGATATGTATATTAATATATCTTGTTAATTTGTCTTAAATTTAAATTAATCAATTGTGTACAATGATCTGTTTTGAATGGCCATGCAATTTCAGTTATTAAAAGCTTAATTAAATCTTTCAAGCAACACATAATAGAGTTCTCTCTTTTTTCGTTTATACTTCATAGTATGTGCATCATATTGGAATCTGATTCAGTAATGTCTCGCATTGGTGACTTTTGTTTGCAAAAATAAAGCATGTGAAAATACACAGACCCTTATGACAAGACTTTCTTTTAATCCTCTCCCTGCTGAAGGCGACTTAAGTTGCCCGATCACATACAGAAATTGATTTTATTCAGCAGGGAGAAGGTTAATATAGAAATTCTATTTTGGAAGTATCCAATTTCCATAAGAATCATACAAACCATACGGATAATAACAATCAGCTACCAGGCATCAAGTATATAATCATATTGTGTGACGGATCATTATTCATAGTGTGTGGTTTGTTATGCACGATATATATTATGCATATGTTGCCTATTATGTTCTACTATCATGTTCTTGTATTGTTGTTGAATGTCTGTTGCATAATAGCGTATCAACCAGTTCAATTCTCTCTTTTGGAAACGCCCCGTCTCAACGTCATTGTCTCAAATTCAAAGTAGGCTATGCCAAGGTTCGACAAAACAAGGTTCGATTGGCATGTGTCACATAAAATTATGCAGGCAGCTCGAATTCAGAAATATCTAATTACTGTGAACACCGCTGACCAATTCTTTATCAATTGTCTTCTTTCTTTATGTTTTTCTTTTTGTTTATTACAGAGTAACAACACCCACAATCAAAAATAATATATTTATTTTAATTTTGACAATGTAGTATAAACGATATAAACCAAATAATCATCATCATCATTATCAGTATCAGTATCAGTATTGAATTTGACAAGCGTGTATCACCACCATCATCACATCATCATCATCATTTAACAATCATGTATCATGACAAGTAATGGTTTCCTCTTGATATATAAATGAGTTTACCAGTCTATTCAGAAAGCAGTTGTTATAATGCATGATGAAAACATAAAATTATATGTCAACCAGACACATATCAACAAAGGTGTCCAAAGGAAGATAAAAGGATTCAGTGTTCGAAAATAATGAGGGGGGTCTTTCTCCATAGGCCCAATGTTAAAGGCGGTAAAATCTCTAATTTTCTGTACGATACCTTTAACATTGCAGATTTTCAAATGACCACCCCCGAACCCCCTATTATTTCAAACACTGGGATGTATTCCACTCCAAAACCGGGGTTATTATTCTTACTGTAATGATGGTTCTCCAAATACAAGAATACTATTGAATACCATTATCACCAACTGAATAACAAAACAAGTGCTCTGGAAAGTCTAAGTAGGTCAGGTCTATGTTAAGAATTCTCCAGAATATTCCAAGTTCCGGTGATAGCTAAACACACGAGTACCAAGTCATGGGTTGGCAAAAACTCCAGAGAAAATCTCGATAGCCATTAATAAGGATCGTGAGCTGAAATTTCTGTTCGATTCAGAGATGAATCATGTTGTTCAGCATGGTTCACATGCGATAGATCGGGATAAAACGCAAGGTACGTCAACAAAACAGCCACACACGTCACCACCACATCAAATATAGAAGTTGACAGACTTGTGCGCGCTATTGCAAAGAAGCCTGATAGACGGGACATCGCTTGTGATGTCTGGCCAGAGAGTGGCTGTAGCTATAGGGCTTCCCACAGACACAGAAGAACTTGACTCCGTTGTGAATGGCCATGTGATGGTGTAGGGAGCCCTGGTGAGCAAACACCTGGCTGCACTGGGCACACTGGAAACCATCGCTGGCAACGGAATTACGACCGGCGACGCAAGTGGCTACCAAACGGGTCTCGTCCTCGCCAACAAAACTTAAACCGGATCCAAGAACACTGCCTGAAAACAACAAAAATACGGCAAATTGGACAAACCATCTATAAATGTGCAGTGCCAATGGCTCTAAAACAGATGAACTATAACACAATCAATTTCTCTTTGATTCGGGAAATCTCAGCTAAAGTAAACCTGATTATTGTAAAATTGGAATGCTGCCCAATACAAATGATCAGAAATATTGGATCCAAAGAAAAACAAGAGTGTCAACTTGGCTAGATGTGTTTGAACTCGATGTGGAGATGGACAACCTTCACTAGAATTGTTGGAACCAAACTTACCCAAACACAGACAGAAATTTGGAATCACTAAAGATGACAAAACAAAGAAATGAAATTCAAGATTCATGAATTCCTTGTAAAATATCAGAATGGCCAATTCTCCAGTAATAAGCAAAGAACAACGAAATTGAGGAAAAGAACTCTGTATGATGGGTTTAATGCTTTACCTCACTGGTGGAATAGTTCATCTATACGCAATGACAAGAAAGAACATCCAACTTAGCATCAGCTTCAATAATTCTTATTAGACTATGCAGCACAACACAATTCTTTACAAGGAGCCACATGGCTCGTGCTAAGCCAGAAACACTTTAATAAGTGAAATAATGGTTGCCAAATGCAAACTTAAGTCACCATGGCGACCAAATCAGTTTCTAAATTGAGCCGTGATAAACCCCTCCAAATCTGAAGCACGACCAATATCAAGGCAAATCCTCTACCTGCCTACAGAAAGCTCCCAATCTACTTGGAACCCAGATACACGGCGCACGTCTTGTGATGCCTGGCCAGACCGTGACTGTAACTGTAGTTCCTTCCACAAACACAGGCAAACTTGACTCCGTTGTGACAGGCCATCACGTGGTGAGAAAGCGAGCCCCCGTGCGCAAACACTTGTGTACAGTGAGGACACTGGTGGCCACTCCTGGCCGGATTGCCACTCGGCAGGTGAGGAGGAGGAGGAGGAACCAGCACTCCTGTGTTCTCTTCCATATAAATGGCTCCGTGAACACTGCCCAAACCACCTGAAAGCAACAAAAAAATATTTGTCTTTACCCCATGAACGAGTTGAAAAGATAAATATTTTGAACAAATAATTGCAACATATAATGAAGTAATCAAATATCTGTAGCGATGTAATGTTATATCAGTGATAAACTAGGTTAATAAAAATTAGTCAACAGCTGGCACTTCAGATGATAATAGACCAGTTGGGTGATAAACCAATGGTAACCATCTCCATTGAAAAGGATGACAACTAGTCCAGAACAGCCAGTTAATTCATACCTCCCCAACATCACAAAGTACAGAATTCGGAACGTCCAGGAATTAACCTGTATATAAATTTCTTTCAGGAACACATGGCCATCGTTGAAGACAGGATAGTTTAACAAATTATGTCTGTATCAGTCTCAAGGCATCCTCTGTCCACAGGGTCATCAGCTTGAATCTTACTGATTAGACCCTGTGTGTTTTGCAATCACATCCCCGCGGATGTTATCGCTTAGAAAGCGTCATCTGGTGTGCACTAATAAATTATCTCCCTTTGGCCGACCAATGAAATAGCTCGACAGTTTAAACCAGAAAGAAAGAAAATGGCGGCCGCTAGA
>JAVCKZ010070081.1:0-13949 GCA_034780755.1 Lepetodrilus elevatus
GACCCACTTCCTGTGAGTGTTTAGAAAACACACGCCGGTAGAATGTTTTTATTTGTGGGTTTCCACACTCTGCAGATCAGGTATTGTGCTTTCCTTCCTAAAGATTACATCAATCCAAACTCTACCATTGTGGCCTAAGGGAAAGTATTTGGTCGTGTAACACCTATAATTTATTTTAACACACACACACACAACACACACACATACGCACACACACGCGCGCGCACACACACACACACACACACACACACTGCCTGTTTTCCACAAAGTACTGAAGATCGATTTCGAGGAATATAACAACAACGGATAGTTGGGAAAATATATAATTTATATTTATACTCACATACGCCACAGACTATCGATGTATTGGAGAAATGGTGTAGATTAGTGTCGCTATGATAGCTACGAGGCCGTAACATTACGATAATTTTCACCCAATTTTGTGTGCCAAAGACGAAGCTACAGGTAAGGACATACCCCAGGGCATTTAACGGATGTGGTTTGTGTTTCGATGATGTCATAGCAGAGGTACCGCACATTAGATAAATGGTCAACACGATATTAGTTACGATTCCGTAATATTAGTTATAACAACGACATTGCAATATTTATGTCGTATATCATTGAAGATTAGAAACTCCTAAAAATATGTTGCAAAGTATTCAACAATCCACGTGATTATCGTTGTGTCGAATAATAATGCATGTAGGTAATATCAATATATTAATGCCACATCAATTATACATGTTTCGATAGTACACATTATACAACATGCTTGATTACGTTGACTAGATGTTTATACAATGTATATAAGACATACAATCACGGTATTTTACATGAAATAATCTACGTCTGAGTTGTCTACAGAGTACATGTACATGCCATATTCGGCAACAAGCTATATATTCGGCATGTCATACCAGTGTTAATATTTTTCATATAAACAGATATGAACAAAATACAATAGATGCGCTTGACTATAAACTAAACAAACTGTGATTATATTATATGCCTTTAAACATTACCAAAATAATTGCATAAAATAACAACAGCATTTTAAAGGTAAATAGTGTATACCTAATACATCAGAAGTATCACAGGCTTTACCATCCTCAAAACAGACCACGTACCTACTTATATTGGCGGAAGTTAAGTAGAACTATCATGGTATGTTTATTGGTGTTTATACAAAGGTATAACGACACTATATAACGTCAAAGTATTGTATATCATATATAATACGGTTACTATAATCCAAACTCAACCATTCATAAAACTTCCCATGCACCAAAATCAGTTATATAACAAATAGGCTATAAATATAAGAAAGAGTAAACTTAGACCTTGGTGCTATAGCACCGCTCTTCGTCATAATTCGTACTTTTCCGGCAAAGGTCGGTGGTGCATGTTGTATTTGAGTCCACGATGGATCGACTCCATTTCCTGCGACATGATATCGGCGCTTTGGTAGCCTTCTTCAAGTCCAAATCTGGCCAGATCGGCGAGACGTTTCGTGAACATCGACCGCTGCATTTCTTTGCAAAGATGCTCCAGGTTCATCCAGATGCATTCCTTGACCTCGGTAACGCAAGGTGAAAGTTCAAAGGTGAGAGGTCGGAGGCGACACACGAAGAAGATGTCTGAGCGGCCGAAGGCGCCGGGTTGTAAATGCTGTTGTCGGAAAGCCATAATGGACACGAACTCTGAAAGAAAAGAAAAAACAGATAATAATATGAATGATGATGATGGTAGTAGTATTTCTGATAGTGATGGTGATGATGATGATGATGATAATAATAATTATTAATAATTAATAATAATAATAATAATAATAATAATAATATTGTATAATAAAAATAATAATAGTAATTTAGTATTCTAATACTACTACTAATAATACTAATAATACTCCTAATACTACTACTACTACTACTACTACTACTACTACTACTACTACTACTACTAATAATAATAATCATAATAACACGTAAGTAGGTGATGACATATATTACTCTCAGCTGCGATATGCTCATGGTGGGAGGAAAACCTGAAATAAACATGGTACAAGTAAACATGACTTTTCATGCATACTATACATACTTGTGGAAGTGTTCTCCAATGCAAAGATTAAAACCCAATTCATCGTTCATCGTTCTACGACTGTGTAACCCTTCCATGCACCCTGTGCCAAACAAAGCTTCACGAAGTCCTGTGCAACACTTCCACCACGTGATACGTTACTATAGTAACCATTATCATATATTTAATATAGAGACAGACACTTGCATCCTTCAGATAGGTGAACAAAAAAATATGGCAGTTACGGAAATCTCCTAAAATCACTCGGTGATTCCCGAGTCTTGTCTCTCAACGGGGCCCTCTCAACACCATTGCCGTATACCAGACCGG
Organism: Lepetodrilus elevatus; assembly: GCA_034780755.1. NCBI lineage: Eukaryota > Metazoa > Mollusca > Gastropoda > Lepetellida > Lepetodrilidae > Lepetodrilus > Lepetodrilus elevatus. The sequence goes on from JAVCKZ010070081.1 coordinate 2,410, forward strand.
TGACCACCACCAACCAGACGAAGAGTGCAGACCGCAATACCTATGCCGACATCCAATGTACGTAGTCATATTAACGCAGACACTAACCTAAATGTTGGATAAAAAAAATGTTGGGAAAAAAGTGACCTTGGCACATATTTGAAGTTGATTAATGTGAGAGTATTCGGCAACAGGAAATATATGTTACATGTCGACCTATGACACGTTCTTTCCAAAACACTGAGACAAGACAAGCATATGTTCTTCTAACTTGACTCAGAATGTTAAGACGCTATACAGATTGGTTAACGCGATCAACTTACGAAATAATTTCGTGCTTATCTTCAAGTCGCGGGATACTTTTCAGGAGAAGGCGTAAATTCTGAAGGTATTTCGTTCAATCGAGACGATTTTGACGCCGACAAGTGTACCCAGACCCTTAACGTATCGTCAATTCGATACAAGAGAGATGTGAACGTAGCTCCTACCACGCATCGCCCAGGCTGTGCGTACGTGCGTGCACTTGTGAAGGTAGGTATAGGTATCTTTCGGCGTTTCGCAGTCTTAATGCGGACCCACCACAAAGACTTTGGTGATCGCAGCCAGCTTCCAGAGAAATCAGTAAGTGCTTTCACCTATACACACACATCGAATCTTCTCTGGCTCCCACTGCACAAAGGTGTCTTATACCATCATGTGGTATGCGTATGTTGGACCGGTTCCACGCTGCGTTAATTAATTTCCAGTGTATATACAACCATTTTGACCTTCCTCTTCCATGCAACGGTGGACTATATATACAATAAATGCTATGGGGGACGATGCAGGTAAAGATTACGAACGCTGTCAAAGCGCGACTGCCTTAGGGAAGTGGTCGTAACGATACGATGAGGTTGCGCGTGACGGAAGCGTTCAGACAATAGGTCACCCCCCGGGTGGTCAGGTTACCCTGGTGACGTCACACACACACGGGTGCTTTGAGGGTAGTATTCTCGTTAACGGATGTCTAAAATAGTAACAGGATGCGTGGTCGTAATGTACTCATGGAACTGATGTGTTTGACTGGCGGTACCCAAATTGACGTCGATTGTTTTTGATCTGCCAATTCAGCAATATTGAGGCAACTATCTGTATTTGATATGGCACCACGGAACACGAACATTTTATCAATGCATTACATGTGAATAAGTAACGTGTACTACTTTGTTGGAACGACAAGTCTAGTGTTAAAACGTAGCGATCCATTCATAAATGCATACTCTAAACACACTCAGAGACTGCTATACTATTTCATACGCTAACAAACACAGTACCCTAAGGTTTAGAGGATGTCATTTATGTGACAATTGACGAGCACATTAATTCTGAGAGGATCGTCATGTGAGGCAGAGGATGCAAAGATCGTGGCACACATGTGATCATGGTCATAGGTTGAAGACCAAAGACCTAAGTATACTTATGATAATGGTCGTAGGTGAAACACCATGAATGAATTAATACGAAGTTTAACGTCGCTGTGGGAAGGTGAAACGCCAAAGACCTGGGCACACGTCATGTGGTAATGGTCATATTTGGAGCACCTAAAACCAAGGCGTACAATGACTGGTACTGTCATGTGGTAATGGTCATATTTGGAGCACCTAAAACCAAGGCGTACAATGACTGGTACTGTCATGTGATAATGGTGGTAGGTGGAAGACCAGAAACCTGGCCCCGACATCACGAAACCATTTGATTATGATTTCATGCTCAATCTCCAATTTTATATGGGGATTTGTGAAGAAATGTTTGAGTTGAGCATTAAATCGTTCTGAAAATGGTTTCGTAATCTTGGGGCCAGGGCATACGTGTGATTATGGTCGTAGGTGGAACACCCAAAGACGTAGGCTCACACGTGTAAGTGTGGTCGTCAGGTGGAACACCAAAGACCTGAGCACAATGGAACACCAACGACCTGGGCACACGTCATGTGATTGTGGTCGTAGGTGGAACACCAAAGACCTGAGCACAATGGAACACCGAAGACCTGGGCACACGTCATGTGATTGTGGTCGTAGGTGGAACACCATAGACCTGAGCACAACGGAACACCAAAGACCTGGACCCCCTTCATGTGATTGTGGTCGTAGGCGGAACACCAAAGACCTGAACACAATGGAACACCAACGACCTGGGCACACGTCATGTGATTATGGTCGTAGGCGGAACTATGAGCAAGCCCGGAGTCATCTTAATCGCCAGAGAACGGCACGACTGCTGGATATATGTGATAACAATCAGCCCCTGTCGACCTTTTAACATGATGAGAAGAGTGTCTATCCCAAACATGCCAATGGTGTACTAACACTTCACATGGTTCGCCCATCAGATATCAAAATGCTCCAAATTTGCCAAATAGCATCGCAACAAAGAAGGGTCCCGGCGTTACATGCCTCACGAGCAAGGTCACAGAAGATATCAGAAAATCAGCACGAAATAATGAAATCCGACAATGATTTGGCCAAATATTTGGCTGACCTTGCACTCAGTGAGATGTTTGCATCTACAGATATACCTTATAATACCTGGAGTTATTCGCCAAGGCGATGCGAGCTTTCATAACCGAGATACCCAAGGTTTCAGACAGGCGTCTGGATGGTGCTCCCGACCCGTGCCGACAGAACACCACGGACAAAAGAGGGATCATTTGTTAGAAAATTCGACAACGAGCGCGCGTGAGCATGTCAATGTGAGACGAGGGTAAAGAACAAGCAGTCTATTTGTTCGATATTGAGTTATTTGTCCTTTATTGTTAATCTGAATACTGAGAATGTCGTCCCGTACTCCCGGTCCACCAATACCCCTCACCGCCCAAGTAGTAAAAGATCTCCGACCATACAAATTCGAGATTAACGTAGTCGTATTGATGTACTCTCATTGATTGATTATATATAACGGGTGTAGGCATAGATTGATACTTCAATATATATTTTAGCTCTCGTGTGCCAATTGTGAAAATATATTATTAACAACAGGGACGCATGCACCCTTGCGTCCACGAACAGACTTAATATATTGACTACAGCCCACTTTGAAATGATACTGCGCCTTCAGAATACGCCCACCCTATCCGTTGTTTTGAAAGTTGGTGTCTAAAATTAAGTGAAATACTTCTTATTTGCGTCCGTATATAGTCGATGGTATTACACGGGAAAGAACAGAACTATAGGGTAGGGGATGCAATCTTAAGAAAAAATAAGTCGGCCACGGATGTTTCCGGAGTAGCACCGGTCTATCATTCTTAATCTACTCATTTGTGGAGTGCAATAAACATCACTGATCAGTAGGGCATCTCCGGTTGCTCGTAACATAAAGAAGGTTAAATTATTCTAATATAGTTTAATGCCATCGGATATTCTAGTGTTTTCTAGTTTCAGATAATTATGTTCACCTATCTTCTCTTATACTTTCGTATATAATTTTAATTCGATTAATATAGTCTACAATTCATATTGTCAATGGCATATATTAACTACTAGTATGTAACGAACACATAACTTCTACAAATACTTAAAACGTCTGTACAACATTGCCGCTCCTGTATAATTTGGGTGTTGTCCCCCTTACCCAGTCTTAACAATACTAGGTGGGGTAAATCCACACACAATAATGATCCCGACTAAAAGACAATTGTTTTCCACAGCGGCTCAGGCTCTACACGTGTGAAAGGACAACATAACGGAGTTACAATACGGGGTATCGTTTCTCGAAGCTCTCATATCCGCTTATGAGACCATAACCCTCTCGTAAGTGCACGATCCCCATGCATTGGAGCTCGCTACGAGAGTCATTATGGTCTCGTAGTAGATATGAGAGCTTCGAGAAACGATACCCAAATTCCACTGAAGAAGCAGATTCAGACTCGTGCACAGCATCTGGGGGGACTAAATTAGTCGATGACGGCCGAGAATTGTGGCAGTCTGGTAGAAATATCCACATTTGCATCTCTTCAAGATGCGCGAACTGTGTATAAATAAATCCGAACATTCACAGGTCGAGAACGCGCACGGCAGACTTTTTAATAATACCACTGTTATTTGATGTCGAAAAAACGTCAATTAATTATAGTACATCATCAATTTCATGAATAAAAAGGTGGAGAACGCGTTAAACTTTTATTATAAATTATATAATTGTCATGTAACGCTGTAATGAATCACAAATTAGTGGATCGCAGGAAAATGTCAATTCATACGGTAGATCAGCAATAACCGGTAAATAAAAATCATGTCGCAGGTCGAGAACGCGACAGACTTTTAAATAATATCACTATCATGTAAAACTGTAATGAATCACGGATCGCAGGAGAACGTCAATTCATATACGGTATATCATCGATTAATATAGACAAAATCATGTCGAGGGTCGAAAACGCGCCGAACTTTTATTATACTACCATCATCACCATTGTCATGTAAAACTGTAATGAATCAGGAATTAGTATAGATAGCCGGAAAACGTCAATCCATACGGTAGATCAGCAATGAAATGAAACAAAAATCATGTCGCAGGTCGAGAACGCGTCAAACGTTTATTATAATACCGTGTAAAACTGTAATGAATCACGAATTTAATGGATCTGGGGGGAAACCGTGAATTCATACGGTAGATCAGCGATATAAGAACATATCATGGGGCGATTTCATTAAGGAAACGCTGCGTTAAAGCCTTTAGAAGGCGTGAGTGTAGGCGGTAGAGCGTTTGTCGCAAACATATATCCTGGTCCTTAGAGAACGGTAACAGCATGGAGGAAATCAACACGTGGAACTGTTTTCTACGGCGTATTTTTTTTTTATTCTTTAAGAAGGTCTGAAGGGGGCGAGAATAAAAACGCCTTAACGTATACACCTTGTGACAGCGGAAGCACAAGTGTTAAGACACGATTGGAGTATTCTGAGACGTTTGAAATCCAAAAGACCGGCTAAAATATGCGTCATATAACCAGCGGACATTGTTGCAGTGTATCAAAACAAGACACCCACTATCGTGGTACGTTACAATGACTTACGTAATTCAAACTTTTATTCATATAACAACAAAACTAAACATAGGAACGTATTCTGAATTGAGTTTCCAATACCCATGTTGTTCCAATTTGCGAAGTGTTTCAATACTTGACATCCGTATTCCGGGTTAACTCCTAGGCGTGAAGGATCGGGCATGTCTTTTTATTGTTTGTCAAACTTATATGTACGAGAATAGTGCACAGCAAAATATTGATATTTCTTGTGTACACATAAATATAGATATCAAATTAATTTCTTATTTGGAGCGCATTAACTAATTACAGTTATGATCCGTGTTCTTGTACACCAAAATATAGATATCAAATTAAGTTATTGTTTGGAGAGCATAAATGAATACAGTTATAACGATCCATGTATTTATTTTTAAATAACTAAAAGAAATACAACCATTGTTTTACTATAGTAATTCATTAACCTTATTCCTAAAAAAGTCATCATATTGACTCAGGATCCGATAATAAACGCCATGTTATCTGACGGATCGTTCCGACGATGCCGGTGATATGCCACACATATTGACGGCGATATCGCCCGTCTTCACCTGTGATGGACATCACCCGATAAAACAAAATAATCGGCCTAATAAACGTCTTGATCCTCTTGTCAGGTACTGTGAATGATTTACGAACGACGAGTCGACGGCTTGGAACGGCACTATTTTCAATCGGGGCGGGAGCATGTGGCGGAGATTGCCGGAGATTGCCGAATAATGAAATATCTTGAAGGCGTAATAATAATAATAATAATAATAATAATATAATAATAATAATAATATAATAAGAAGATACATTATAATAATAATTAATAATAATAATAATAATAATCGGAAGAAGAAGATCCATAATAATAATAATAATAATAATAATCGGAAGAAGAAGAAGAATCCATGAATATAGCGCATAATATCCATTCTCGAAGGGCAAAAAGAATAATAAAAATTAGTTCATTTAATAATAATTAATTTTAATAAAATTAGTTCATTTGTGAATTTTGCATTAAGAACTGTTATTTCTTGGAACATTTGTCATAGGCTCATAGCTATCAATTTTTGTAGAATTTATTCCGTCACGTTGCGAGTACATTAACGTTAACGCATGAACATAGCCTAAAATGAACATATGGTAGACGGTTACAAATGTTATATACTTTTTATTTACATATCATCAGTAGGGAACAAGGAGTCCAAGTGCTTGAACCAATACCCCCCACCCAACCCCCCTTCAGACGTTATTGTTGAAAGTAGATACAGCCCTTCAATTACATAAATGTTCTTTTCGTGCCGAAGCTGTGATCTGCGTGCACGTGGATGTACAGAAAGTGCACACGGCACCTGTGTCACGTGACTAACTACCGGCTGAGACGACCACGTGTGTTCAGACGGCAACGAGGAACGAATTAAGGGTTCGAATCCGAGCTGTTTACCCACATGTTGCAACTTGCGGCCAGGGTGAGAGTTGTATTTTCTTACTGCAGTATTTCTGTACCTCGTTTTGTTTTGTCGCGCCGCCTGGGTCGCAAGTTCGAGAAGTATCAACGTCATGGAACGAGAGGGCAAACGTGAACTTACGAGATGTTGCATCATAGAGACGCGGCATTCGGTACGAAAGAGAATGGATGCCAAGAAAAGATTTGTGACAGGTGTAGGGCAGGGATGCGTCTTAGGTCCAACCGTATTAATTAATTGTTCGCAATAATGAAATCCGGACATAATTTTTTCTTTGAAAAGTGATGATTGATCAATTTATATGATATCAGATACCCCAAAGGAGACAATAGCATAAGCCGATGACAAGATGGCCTATCGCTATAAATAATGGAATTATTCATTATCGTTCCTGTGGGTTGACAAGTTTAAGCGATTAAAAATCTATTGTACTGCAGATTGAAACGTCAGAACGAGAGAGAGAGAGAGGAGAGAGAGCGAGAGAGATAGGAGAGAGAGAAGAGAGATAGATAAGAAAGAGAGAGAATAGAGAGAGAGAGACTCTGATTGTATTATAATTATCGAAAATGACTCCGATTGACTTCCGAAAAATATCAACTCCGCACATTCAATAAAATTGCGCTAAAGTTGACCTCTTTTGCAAATTATATATTCTAGTATTTACAGTGCTAATGCACTGGAACGAATCGCTGACCTTTCTGACTGACCGTTCAAGATATAAAACGTACAAATGATAATTTGACCTGTAAGGACACCGTTTTAGTTTGGTACGGTTACGAGTACAGGTCAAGGGAAACAAAATGAATTAATGACATTCAAGCAGACTACTATACATTAGCGTCAATCAGACAACGCTGGAACTCACAAACGTTTCATGAAACTGGTTCCGCAAAATTAGCTTTTATGCCAATGTACAGAGTGACATGTGATAGACCGTTGATGAATGAAACTGACAAGATCCCAGCTCGCAGAACGTGGGAGGATGCCGCCAGGTCATGCGCAGTTGCGATGTCTGGGCTAGTTCCGGTGCAGGAGACAGGCAGTGTGCCCGTCAGCGTCAACAGTACTATCAACATAAACTCCGCAAAGACACGACACCGTCGTTTAATATTCCTCACTTTGGATCGGCACGTTCATTAACCTCATAACTGCTGAACTAATCACGACCACTGTTCCATAGGGCACCTCTGATTGCCTCCAACAGATACATGTATATAATGGACAACCGAATTAATAAAATATATAACAAGAATTGGTCTCGACCATCCAAAGCCCAATTTTCTCGAACTCTATGGGGTTGTGCGGTGCAGTTTTCGTTAGGTTTCTACGATTACAATCCAGAGATAGGATTCGCTGCTGCTCGTAAAAGAATCATATAAAAAGTCTGTCAAGATAGACAGCGGTCAGAACGAGGCCAAAGTACTCATTAGCACCGTATTTCTATGAACCTCAACAACAATGCAAAAAAAGATAACTTAGATTCACTTTGAACTAAAACGAACGGTGCCAAACGAAAATGATTAGGTGTCGTGATGAGCGAGCGAGAACAACGAGGTATCTTGTATCAATGGTTGTATTCGATTCGCGACTCGATCAGCCATAGTGTGACACTAGAGTGATGAAGTTTGCAATAGAACACCTGTGTTTCACCCGAAAGGTCAGGAGAGGTCAGGAGTATACTCCCCACTTCGACAGGAGTTAACACTCAAGTGAGAGCTGCAAGCTGACGAACGAAACCACGGGTGCATTCGTCTTTTTGTTTAACATGTTGAAAATGTATTCTGAGTGAGAAAGCAGTTCAGTCGAAGAAGTGAGTCAATTTTATACATTTTTATCACATATTCATTCACTCCTGTATTTACTCCTGCGTTTCGATTCAAGTACTGTACTCTCCGTATGCTCCATGGCCGGACACTAGAGTCGTGAATCGAATACAACCACAGCTATCTGTACCTAGATAGGGATAGCTTCACTACAATGGAGAATAACGGTGATATTAAGTGATTAAAAATATCTGAAGATTAGAGTGTTAACACGCCCAACAGTCGCACGTCAACATGAAACGAGCGAATAGATAAAACTGCATGTTCTCATCTAAACGTTCTTGCACATCAGAGGCGAATTTCGCGGCAACAGACTCGACGATTTACACCAAAAACAAAATTCGCAACGACAACATTCGACAGAATCTTCTGATTGTCGGTCAGGTTGATGTCCAAACCTTAATATAATAATGAAATAAATTCAATATTTATAGAGCACCTTTTATTATTATGTTCCATCTTTTTTCATTTCTGAATTAGAGCCGCTTTCAAAAACGAACAAAACATAATATATCATTAATAGTATTTCTTTAGTTGCTATCAAAATGTCAGCAATTACGGTCCCATTCCATAAAGTATAAAGTCACTTATAAATATATAGGTGACAACCCAGTTTCATCTATTATGCGCTCTTCAATGAGTCCGTGGAATGACCGACGCAACAATGCAATTGGGAGACCCACCTTGCGACCCTACGAGGCTGCATTGAATGGAAATAACACTACACTTCAACCTGAATATTATATCGGCTTGAGACATGTCCAGATACGTTGGGCCTATTCCCCGGACCCCGACTTGTGGTTTATTCCCCGTGCCCGGACCCAATTCCCGGCAATCTGATGTGGTTAGGGTTAGGTTATTCATATTTTGGGTCTTGTCGAGCCAATCATATTGTTGGGAATTGGGTCCGGGTCCGGTGAATAGAACACAAGTCCAGTTCTGGTTCCGGGGAATAGACCCCCAACCTATCCTGACATCTAAATTGGCCCCTCGAATCTAAAACAGTCGCAACATCTGGATGACTTATTTAATTCCCCGTAGATGACCTAGTTATGGTTGTGACCTAAAAGTCAATGACGCCACCTACATTATGCGAACTATTGGATTTTTGCTACATATCATTTTACCCAGGGACTTAATTAAGCGTCAATTTCAAGTTTATTTCGCTCATCATCATGCCACTTTACGGAAGGAGCAAACCTCCAACGCCTGTAGCTCTACGTGTTGCAGCAGACCTGCAAGAACAAAGATGCTAACTACACTGCGACAGACAGTGCATCATAGCATGATCGCGTCGGATAGGCAATGGGGACGTTCTATTTGGCTCCCAAAGTTGGACGATTTCACACTGTACTACCAACCACCCGCATAAGGCATATCGCCAATAAAAAACATGTGACCTACACTTGCTAGTGAGTAGGCTACATGTATGCCACATGTGATAATATAATATAATATACATGTAATGTAATATAATAAAATATAAAATATAATATATAATAAAATATAATAACATTTAAGGCAAAATTCAAATATTGGTGCCGTGTTTAAACCAATGTAAACAACATTGGGGGCCATAAGTAACCCAATCGTTAAAGTAATGAAGGATGTCATATCACAACACTTGCTATCTATATAGGTGTACCTTAAATATATGTGAGCAGTATGAGCTTTGATTTGATAATAATTGCGTTGATTCCTACAGCAAAATAATGGCATAGAACAAGAAACAAAACATTGACATTACCAAGAGAATGTCTTAGAAAGAGCTTCGTGTTCATGGTTATGACGACAGCAACTCCATCCGGTTTGCCGGACGTGCATTCCTTGAGCCATAGCGCACTTTCTGACATTGCATGATATATGTTTTCTGGTGACAATGACATAGTTAGCTGACTGCTTGGAGATAGATGGTCTTTGTCCATATAAGCACCTTGGCTAATACCTAAATCTGTCACCAAACATGTAAATAATAATATCGCTGTCATTTCAAATCTCACAATCTCTTGAGAGCCCTGCGGAACACAAGGCGCACTGTATTGTTTGCGCAAACAACACACGCACGCACGCACGCACACACGCACACACACACACACACACACACACACACATATATATATATATACATATATGAGATAGAGAAACAGTTCGAAGCTGCAATCATAGTTAATGCCAAAGTTAAATCAGAAATCCACATTATTTTATTTTATTTTATTTGCATTCTGTATATTTTAACGAACATTTTGTCATACATAGATTACATACTTGGCCATATGAACACTTCCAGTAGTGTCAATAATTATATTAACGTACAGGGTATCGTTTCTCGAAGCTCTCATATCTACTACGAGACCTTAAGGACTCTCGTAGCGACCGCTAATACATGGGGATCGTTCACTTATAGTGGATATAGTGGATATAATTATATGGGAGCTTCGAGAAACGGGACACCCTGGACTGGCAAATCAGGAGTAAGAGTTATGATATATTTATGTACGTAAAATGTTCGAAAGAACCCACGACATTTTCCAAGCGCCTACCAGGCTACGTTACATAAATAATGCATGAATGTCGTTTAAATGAGTATCAGTCGAAACGGAGGCACTAAAAATATTTAATTAAACCGTGATGATATTTTATTATCAATAACAACATAGTCCAGATGTCATTGAATGTATAGCATTGGTTTATATGACTTAATAAATGCGCAAGATAATCACACCGCCCGGTCTTATGAATGAAAAGTGTAGACAAGGCTTGCACTGTGACGAGAAAGCTGAAGTTTGAAAGATTGTATATGTTTGTTCGTGTTCATTCATAAATCCACTCGGCGTATAGGAGGTGCGGGACAGAAATGCATTAATGCTAATCTTATACATTGGATTGTATTGGATTTTCTTTTTAAAGGTAAGTATGGTTCCATATACATGTATTACGTTAATGTCAACGACCGTCTCCCTGTAGATTATCCAATGGCTGATAGGCAATGCTTGATTGACAGGGAGACGGTGCCAGCTGTATAAACCTCGGACTTTCTTTAGTGCGATATAGACGGTTAAATAGACATGATGTTGAAATTGACACTACATGGTCACCGATACTACCTGATCGTATCTAGAATTCGTTCCTGCCCCACAGGCTGGAAAACCAATGGTGTCACCTTAGGCAAGTGGCTTAATTCGAACATGCCTCTGTTCACCCAGCAGAGAATGGGTACCCGGAAGGATG
>JAVCKZ010070092.1:0-13947 GCA_034780755.1 Lepetodrilus elevatus
CTAAATAACAACTTGTGGGTGGATAAATCAAGCGCAATTAGTCTCAGATCGATATTCGTTTGTCCATTATCCAGGTCTATCAACTGTGATATTATGCCTTTAAACTAAATGTCCAGCGTTGAATAGTAAACAACGTACCTGATGCCTCGGCATACCAGCAAATCAACAACACAGCCACACACCAGAGAGTGTTCATACTAGCAGAGTGCCACCAGTGTCTTCAACTTGGTAAACGTGTCCAAGAAGTCTAGGGACCCGTATATATGCCGTCCAATTTCTGATGTTTACCAGTGTTCCTGTTGCAGTGACCATTGGCTGCTTATTATTTATAGTAATTGTAGGGAGGGTGTGTCCGTTGTCCAGGCTTGTGATTGGCTGAGAGATTGTCTTTTCCCTACCATGAGTACACCTATGTAGACTTCAATATCGTACTTATCAATGGCATTGCATCAGCTTCTCTACTTTTATCTCATAGAATGTTGGCGTATAAACGGACATGTTCCACGCCCACATTAAGAGAGTTGCCATCAGAGGGATGGTTCAACACGTGACGTAATGTATTAAATATGAATTCCAGATTTTGAGTTAAGGCATCCTCAGGTCATAGCCTTCTCTGTATATGGATGGTAACCATGACAGGTAATCCAGTTATAATCCCATAAACACACACTTAGATATGAAAACTGGACTTTAGCCTCGATATTAGTAACCCATTGTATGTACAATATGCAGCACCTGTTTTATTCCTGCAATTGCGAAGGCGACCATGCGAACACAGAAGCAATACTATCTTCGAACGTACATGTATGTTTAAAATAATATATTACATTAACTACATAAGACAATGCATTTCCTATGTCTGAATGGGGTGTGTGTGCGTGCGTGCGCGTATGTATTGTACACATCCATTTTGCACATCAATATCGGGAATTAAAAATCGATGAATTCAGGATGAAGATCTTTATTCGTTCCTCTCGTAGATGAGATCAAGTAGATCTACATGTATTTGGGAATGTGATGCACACTGACCTTCCTTTGATAATACCAAGAATACAGAAGCTTCCTCATCAAGGCTGCATTGAATGCACACTGTATTAAAGTTCCATCTGTGTATTATAAAGGCTCTAGATATGTCCAGATAGTATACATGTACAGTACATCCGTTTGCGTCTTGGCCATCCTTGAAACACTCCACTTTAACCTCTGTCAAATAGTAGATAGTTATTTGACGGAGGTAAAGTGAAGTCATAATGGTTGTTATTTCAAGTATGTCTTGGCACCGTTCCACGAAGAACCATATCACTTTAGTATCGTATGCCCACTGTTTAACTCACTTCGCCAAAATGAATAGTTCTTCCGAAATAACATTGACATTCCTAATCACGGGGTACCAACTGATTATGTAGAAACTTTAAACAACCCATTCTTATTTAACTAAAATCAACAGATTAATATATATATATATATATATAATTAAATTTAATATGCTTTTCATTTTCTATCGTGTCGTCTTGCATAATTAGTATACGTGAAACCGGTAGATATGTTCAGATAGCTATTAAGTTGGATATTTTAAAATAAATAAATGTTTTTTAAAAAATCAAGTGTACTGACTAATAATTCCCGGAAATTTACTCAGAAAACTAATCAATTAATCAATATTGGACGTCATTGAAAGTTAGCTTGATCCCAACAACTTATACATGACTTGCACTTTAGACCGCAATGATACAAACTTCCCTATGAACAGTAATATTTGTTAGAATAATTGTGGAGGTGGCTTATTAAGTATCAATTCTTATAATCTTGTTACATTAGTATGATCATGGAATGCACATACTTACAATTGCAGATTTAACGAGGGCATTCAAGCACTGTCATTGTGCCACCGGGTGCATGTCGATAAGCGCACGTCGCTAACAGTTCTAATATTAATCCAACTTACATAGCGCCCACTTATATCACCTTCGAAGCCATCCCATGCGAACATCTAAAACTTGCAAATTCACTAGCAATATTAACACTATTCCAAATTATTACGGGTGATATTTAATATTATCACAGTTGATAGACCTGGATAATGGACAAACGAATTTCGATCTGAGACTAATTACGATTGATTTATCCACCCAATATAGTGAATGTACTTTGCAATAGTGGCTAAGAACTACTCCAAAATGACCATAAATATATGTGATATTATGCCTTTAAATGTTGTTCAGTAATGTTGATTGCTAAATGACATTATATAATGTCGTCCATGTTATTATGATTGTACTGCAAGATTAGGGGACTGTCAGATATGTCCATGGTTTAATCCTCCTGTCCACATCTTGCCGTGGTCTTCCTATTCCCTCAGATATTACAACGGCCACACCTCTCCACAGGGACTATGTAGTGACGTCAGAGGGATAGCAACGTGAACTACTACGTGTCAAATCAAACATCCCGCAATCACACATGTCTTCACGTGGACACGGGGTGTGATCACGAGCACTGATGCGTTATTTTAAACGAACAGTATAGGCCTACATGTACACGAGTGTTTGCAAGTGAATGTTGTTTTTCCGTTTGAATTTGTATAATTATGTATGTGAGAATATTCCATATTCATAGATATGGGTTGTACTAATTAACTGACAAGAGGTGATAGTGAAACGCATTCGTCTGGTCATGGTAAGTTTGGTAATATTAAACAACACATTTCATGATGAACACGTACTGTGAGCCTACTGTACTTCATGATGTCCGCTCAAAATATCGTAGGAATAGGTCTCACTCGAACTAATATATATGTATATGGATGCATGTAGCCTCATCAAATGTAACAGTAACAATTCGCAATTTCTATGCAACAATATGCATTGCAGTGTTTAAAAAATAACTTGGACGTATTGACTTTTGAGATCTGACATCGATTGTTATTGGAGTAAAGATTAAAATAAACAATCAACATATATTACAGCAAAATATATTTTTATTTGCCAAACTATTCTGGCCATCGTCGTAGTTGTAATGAATGATCATAAAATGAACAAGTAGCAATGGAAAATGTTCCGTCGATAGCTTTCTTATCATCTTTGACGTCATCACATTTTTGCGCATGATAGCACCAATCGCCTCCATAACCAAGATGATTGGACGATTCATAATGGGCAAGTATGGGTAGTTTTCCGTTATCTGAAAGCAAATGAACATGTCCAAATATAATACGTTTATGAGTATGTAAAAACAAAATTCCAACATATGCCCAATTAAAGCAGTCAAATGTGAGAATATTAGTTCAAGCTAACATAAGTGCATACATAGGCCCTAATATAGAGCCACCTTCAGTATTCGTTCACTAATATAATGGCTTGTCAGTTTTGGGGAGGAGGAAAAGCTCGACATCCATATAATAATAGCCTTGAACGTTGCAGATAACATGCGAGCACCAGCTGGTACAGACACTTGTCACAAATATTGGCTTCAGAATACTAGAATATTCTAGTATGTTGAAACCAATATTTGTGACAAGCACAGCACATTAATATTACGCCAGAAAGTTAACTTTCGCGAACATTTATGTCGGGCTTCAGGTACAGGATTTTAAACAGGGGCCTTTGGCTCCTAAATCCAAACGTTCTGCAACAATGATGTACCTATGTGTGAGGCATCAACAACGTGGAACCCGTTATACATTGTGGCCGTCAAGATCGTTTCCCCTTGGCGAGGGTCAAATTTGATCCGCCAGATTCCCCCACCAAGGTTACATGTCGCAAGAGGGCGCTTCATATTCCGTGTGTCCCATATGTGTAATTCTTCATCATAGCTGTCAACAAATGGTGGGATTCTTGTATATATAAACATAAAAACGTTATATAATCGTATGAATAGAAATAATGATCATGTTACATTCCAGTAACCTAGATGCACACATGTGCACAATGAACGAATATACATACTCAGTGATATTGTGTACGTTTTCTTGAGCTATTTTAGCATTGAGGTTAAGATCAACAAGCCTATTGCTTCTACTATCGACATACCTCCCAATATAGCCATGCACTATATGTGAAAGTTTAATGAACTCTAGATATCTGCTCATTTATTACCTGCCCACAGCCAGTTGGTATTCTCGTACAGGATTACTCTGTATACTACAGACGCCCATACTGTGCCTGTCAACACACAAACACACCGTTATAGAGCTATAGAGCTCATTTATTTCTCTATCAGATATAGTTGGACATAATCAGATAATGAAAGAAAAGTACTCCTGAACGAGTCGTACTCTGTCAGTCATTGTTGATAAGCATTCATTACCAGAGACAGATCATGTAAAAGCCATGCATCAAACACACATATTTCTTCTTCTGATGCTTTTTATTATTATTTTCTACACATTTAATTATTTCTTTTACACATTTTAATTCTTAATATTACATAAATAATGATCACTAAGCAATGAACGTCTAAAAGCTGGCGGTCTTATCGAGGAATTCGACTCGATCGACTTTATTCTCATATTGGAGACGGCACAATGTCTTGGACTATACAAGAAGTAGGAATGTGTCACATTCGCCTCACAAAAGCAGCATGTTATGAAGGAGAGAAAGATACGTGTCAACGTTATTTTTACCAACAGTGATTAAATCAAATCGCGTATCAGCAGCTTTAATATGGGCATTCAGGAAATACCCGACCGTCCACAGGGTGGAATGTGAGTGCGCATTCTTTAAAGATTGACATTGGCGACAGATAAGGGCAACGTAACATTTCTTCAATGGGCGGTGTGTATATACAACGGAAGATGGGCTTACCGCTTGTTGGTAAATATGGGTGAAGTTCCAACTCTCAAATCCCAGCCCTTGAAGAGGCAGTCATCGCCACCTTTAACGAGAACAATACGATGTTATTCCTAAACCATGAGACGTGATTCCATGATTCCATAATCAAACGTTATTAGGCCTACTATTTGAAACACCTGGAAATGTGAAACACGTGGAAAATAGACCATGTTACGGTATATTTAATTAAATTCCAGTATTACTATTAGTCAGACATAGCAATACGGCACTTAGCCACGAAGAAATCGGAATTTCTTGTGTAATTGTATAAACAGTTGAAAATTACTTTGGTGTGCAAATATTGAATTAAATCTTATCGAAATCGTATAACATAATTTGAAAGCAATAACAGTATACATATTGAACATAAAACAACAGTATATAGAATCTGGTAAAGATAAGTACAGTATAGAACATTATACTCTATAATCTATTCATACTTTTAATTCAGAAATAATTCAATTCAAAAGACCAACTGAATGTTTTAACTTGTACTTAATTATGATCTCCAGTGAAAGTATTCCAAGAGATCGTTTCACCTGAGTAGATGGTCTCTGGATTCCATTTGTCGAATGCACAGATCCAGGCCTCGAAGTCGTGCGCGTGCCACTGACTGACCGCTGTGACGTCAGCTTGGACATCGAACACGGACAGCGAGCCACTTGAATCAGAGGCAACAACCTGCTGGCTGAAGACATCAAATGACATTAAGTTGTAATATCTTATCCATTACATCTCCAATAAAATCAAATGAAGACATCAAATGACATTAAGCTGTAATAACTTATCCATTTCATCTCGAAAATAATGTTTAAACTAATAAACATTAAACTTAATAACAGTATACATCTTTATTAACAGCCAAATTCGATGTAGTGTAAAACATGTCATACTCTAAAATACGTGGCCAATGCCTACTTGCATTAAGATTATATCTCAAGTAGGAATACCCACGAGTTGCTGAGGATGAAAACATCCTAATGACATTAGAATGTAGCGTATACTGTTTGTTCTAAAGAGTGTATCAATGTCTAAGATGCCACCACCGCCGTCGCCATAATCATTATGGTTATCATCATTATCATAATAGCAATCAACATTATCAATAAGCAGCCTGTTTCTTAACGTCATCCCGACGGTCCATATTTCAGAAGTTAAGTCAAAGCAATGCAACTAGCTACAAACAAGTGCACATGTTAGTTTAAATAAACAACGGTATACGGTCACACATATGTTCCAAAGGATGTGTGCTGTACGTCACGTATATATACCAGTCAACAGTGAAACGCAAAGTTGGAGCTTTCCAGAAGGAAGATGAATCTCACCTGTCCTGATGACACTTCCAGTCCAGAGACAATCCCAGGCATTTCTCTCCTAGATCCACTTCCGTCAGTTTCTGCGGAGGACTGGTCAAGTCCGTCCCGGACATCCCCCAAACCTGGAGCTGGCCAGCGGCGTTGACCAGTGCACAGGTGGGCAGTGGAGACGCTTGACCACTCCACTTGATGTCCAGCACACCTGGCATGGGGATGCAGTGGTGCAATGAGAGATGAGGATCGTCATCCTCAGGAGAGGATGCTAGACGATACACTCTCAGCTGACCAACACGTGTTTGCGGAGTCGCAGCACTGGCACCATCGGTTGCCTGGATACACAAAACAATTTGTTCCTACACAAGTCTGACATAAACCTCCAAACCATGTCATATATCGAGTCGCTAGCATAAGATTACATTGAAGTTAATTAAATATGCTTTCCAAATACTGTAAACTGATACCAATAAAGTTAAAGAAGTCAAATCATTCAGAGCTTTGGACAATGAAACGTAACAATTCCGACATAATACATCCTTTGAAATTCACATGGTCAACTGTTTGTCCATCAGATATTATAAGTAGGCAATTGGTCGTGTACAGTAGTACAGGGACTTCAGAGGATAGATAATAGGTTATTGATATGTTTTTCTTTCAGCGTATTCCTATGACCTGAAATTATCATCTGGCTTACATGATCAACTTCTTTACAAGATAGGTTACTTGACCAGTACCGTGCACGTCTATGACTTGGCGGAAACGTCTCTGTAACAGCCTACACGATGCCGATAGAAACTATATTATGTAGGTAGTGTTCATTCTAGTGTAAAGTATACACGTGCATCTAGGATTAGTGTAGGTACCTTCTCCTGTTCCTCAAGTTGGTAGGTTCCACACAGCAGCACATCCTGCCACCCCTCTACTGGGCACCATTCAACTGAATCTGCACATAGTTCCGTATCAAGGGTCTGAACCAAACCAGGGAGTGAGGGGTGGTTGCTGTTCACGTTTGCCATAGTGACATGACTGGCAAGTGCTCTGGAAGAATCAACCGTTGTTTGTAAACATTATAATATCCTTACTTTAGCTTCAAGGATGTATATTAGCAGTAATCCAGACTTGCTTAAATGATCTAGGGCACCGTGGTATTTTGAATAGGAGTATTTGGGTGAGAACAAGGTGTGATACTAGTAGCATATATTAGTGGAATATCTTCATAATATTTTATAGGTTTTATTAAATGTCCACACACGGTTTATAAGTGCTGTAAGATGTGGTTTATTGCATGTATTACCATTGACGTGTCTGAGCACGCCAAAACATTATGTTGTACTGCGTCACCAGACGAGTTGTCTCATATGAGGTTATGGTCAGTTAGAACAATTAAATATGCAGTAGCCTACTGTAGAAGTGATTCTATACGTGTGTATTAACTGTATTTACTAGTCAGATTTGAGCAACTATTTATACGTGTAAACGGCGAGTATCTGATTTCTCACGTTGTGGCATCCTCGAAACGGACCATTATGCTTAATTTCCATCAAATATTTGACGGAGATGGAGGTGTAGTCATAATGGCCCGTTTCGAGGATGGCATTGTGAGAGAACGTCTCTATATCGGGTTACATGAATGGTTACGCCGATTTAGTAAATATTTTGAACATTGTATATAATAAATGACAAGTGTCAAGTTGAAGATGTATAGTAAGATCATGTGCATGTTTTATTTGTGAATACACAGACTGTTGATGACATAACCCTACCAGATCAATCCTTAATGTGATGATGTATGTTCCCTAATGTTACCTTGGCACCATGCACTATAACACAGTAGTAGTATAGCTCAATGCCAACAAGAAATCGGAAAATTCTATGAAAAAGATAATATTTCCAATGAGCATGATGTCACTAACAGTAACAGTAACAGTATATTCCTATCATCAGCTGGGCTAAGCACTGTGAATGTTTTAAACTAATATCATGATTGCTAAAGTTTTACTAGTATTGTGAATTATATTCAGTGTGTGTTTTGGTCCATTTTCTTAATCAACTATGTACAGGTGAATGTAGCAATGCTGTTCTTAATCACAGGAAGAAGACAGGACACAACAGACATGTTAAACTGTATTACTTCAATATTGCATTCACAGCAGGTATGATGAGTATCCTAAACTATCCTTTGATAACAATTTTGATTGACATATATCATGATCTATTCAATAAATAAATAAATTCAATATGGAAAATACAACTTAATGACAGCTGCATACCATGCATACAGTCAATGACTTATTAATATTAACATAATATATAAATTGTCCATTAAAAAATTGCTTAACTTAAATCTGGAGGCAACCAGAGATGTCCTAAAGGGCTGCCTCTTTGCCTAATTCAACGAGGATAGTGTTAATATTAATCATATAAAATAGAAGACTGTAAACAATAAATGCAACAAATATTCATATACTACCGGTACAAGTTACAAATGTCTTAATACAGTCGACCTCGCATAGAACGTACTCATTGAGACCGGCTATTATTGTGCATTATATGCGAAGTCCATTATACGCATATGCCGTAATTAGCATTAGACAGGATCAGGACTTCAGATTCAGTACGTTATAGGCGAGTGTCCGCTTTATGCCAGGACTACTACTGTACTAGTATTTGTTAGCAAAAATGATACTTTGCTGCAAGTTAAGAGTACAACTATACTTTTCTTCAAATAATTTGATAAGTGCATCTTGATTGTGTTGATGTTTGCAATAATTGTCACAACCTTGTATCAACAATGCATGTAAGTTAGTCAAATAATTACTATATTTATAGCCTGGATAAAACAGATATGTGTAAATCTATGAAGATTTCTGCAAAACACAAGCCTAACCAGGGCTCTAAACTAGCATTCTGAGTTACTTGCCCGCAGAGCAAGTCAGGGCAAGTAGCAAAGGCACCAAAGGTGCAAAGTGTTAAAAACTAGGTTGCCCACAGTGTAATTTAACTTGCCCCTGTACGTCGGGCATATGTTAGTCCAGAGCCCTGCTAACATTTTGACTGTATTACAAGGATAGTAATTAATCAACTTGTTTATTCATTGCTATGATCATAATCATATCATGTGCCATGTGTACTAGCTAGTGTATATGATGATCTCGACAATCAAACAAAACTGATATTGATGCATACACATGATCAGCTGATGATACACAGATTGATATTTTACCAATGAAAAAATGACATGATACAAGCATACAGACAATGTGGTCGATACCTGATCGTTATGTACATGTACATATAACATCATGCATAAGCAGATTGACTTATTACGATGACAACAAAACATGATAGGATGGGAAGACAATCGCACACAAGATGAATAACTGCTGAAATTCATTAAATTGTCTGGTACTGGGTGAAAATAAAAATGTTTGATTCCCAATAACACATTGTCAATCAAGTTCTGGCACTGCGTTCACATTCCATTAGACACTCTCGAACAAGGATCCGCCCATGAACAATACTTCTTTTCAAGCGTTCTGCAGATGTTCTGTTTCCGGCGTACGTTGGGCGGATGTCTCTTCCCATGTCCTCGATGACTGCTAACAACTGGCTGTATTTGCTGATCTGCTGATGGTGGGTCATCGGAGGAATCTGCTGTTGCCTGGGAACAACTCCAGGTAGCGGAGGAGTGGCTCTCACTTCGGACGGGTCCACAGACCTGGGAGTGCCTGGATTGCTGACAATGGGAGAACCAGTCGTTTCTGCAATATCTTCGTCTGCCATCATCTGGAAGCAATAAATAACACGACAATGTTAATTGTTAGATACTTTTATTGGTACCCTTTTATTCAGCTTAACCATGCTAAAACAAATTCAAATTAATATATACATATAAGGATATAATAAACACAATCATTTTCATCATCATTATCCATTATTGTGTAAATTTCTTCTTGATTACCCTGTATAAACATTACAAAGCTGAATATCACCATGTGTGACTATACATCAAATACTGTTAACTTGTTGCATTTCAATTCAGTTACACACTTAACCTATATACTTGTTACATTTGAGTGATAATTCATTCAAAACCACAAGTCACTCAAAACAGTCATAAATAGAAATTGAAATCCCTCCAAATTTGCAAATACTGTGTGAGTGAATATGCAAATACTGAATATTTAATAGCCAGATAATTTACCTCAATGTTGTAAGAAGCACACTAATTCACAGCGATCCGTAACCAAAGCACCGTGCTGTTGTATTTTTTAAAACAGTGTATCCACCGAGAGGAAATCATTCAACATGACACTAATGAAAATAAATATCAACACCAGTGAAGTGAAGTTGGAACATCCAGAGTTATTCCTATCCCTTCAAACTATGGTGATACCTGGACATGAAAGATGCCAGAGGTCAATGAAATTTCAAGATTATTGATACCTACCGATATTTCTTAGATATTATTCTTCAAGAACTCTAGAAAAAAAGCGACACTTCCAAGAAACTAACAAAGACAACTTCCGGTTGAATATAGCAAAAGTTGAATTACGATATAAGAACGAATAATAATTTGTCTAGATTCCAAATATCTCGGATGTTTTTTAATTACGAAAGTTTGTGATTAAACAAATAACAACAAATTATTATAGAATTATTTATATTTGAATTACTATATCATATTCCAGGAATTCTTATTGTAAATTAAATAATTAATTCGCTTTGAAAGTCGAGTTTTTGTGAAAAATAGTGAGCAAGATGGCTGCTCGCGGTGTTGAGCGTGTGCTAGCAAAGTGTCAAGCATGTGTTGACGCTGGTAACTTCTATGAAGCTCATCAGATGTACCGGACTTTGTATTTTAGGTGATAATTTGAATACTTATCTTGTTATTAATGTCTCAACTTAATCTCACGTCCCATTCATTTAATCAATATCCGTTTTCCGAAAGGCTTACTTGGCAACTGAGCTGCTGATTAGAGAAGTTAGAAACATGAAATAGAAACGTTTAGATTGATCAACCTAGGCAATCTTTATAATGGTTTTACTCTTATTCTAACTTAGCTACGATACGATATACCACGCGGCGTACAGTGCTTTGCTTTCTACCCTTAGCACTGTGTAAAAACATTTGCTGTTATGCTAATTTTCATTTTGTAACTACTAACTGCAAACTGAAAAATCATTTCCCCCAATTAATGTGTAAATATTTAAATCCCAAATATATCCTACTATAACGTATGTTCATCTCTACGTTATTGCTGTTACCCCATGATCACCAAGCAATCACTTGTGCTGTGTTCACACTGAAGTAGCTCGAGAATCCTCTAACCGTTAAAACGCGCACAAAATCGACTCCAGTGTTTGTTTGTTTCTCTCCCATCGAGAAAATGGAAAAAGTCATTCTAGTTGAATGGATGCCCTCTAGCTGTTACCATGGTTACCTGGCTATACATATAAAAGTATAAAGTCTCATGTGGCCATGTACAGCCAGGATTCACGAGCTAACACTGAAGCTGCTTTGAAACCATTTTCCAGGAAATAGTTTATGGAAATATTCTTTGTTAACCAGTTTAAAAGTAGCACCCACAGATAACATTATTTAACAAGATGGACGTGAGAATATGAATTAACGTTGTAACATTGTGATAAAAGCTGATGTGCTGAAGTACAAGGACAGCTTGTTGAAATGGTTTTGACAGTTCACACAGCGCACTTGCCTAAGTTGATTTCAATTAACCTTCTCCCTGCTGACTAAAATCAAAGTGTTCCATTTCTGCATATGATCGGGCAACTTAAGTCGTCTTCAGCAGGGAGAGGGTTAAATGGTTTCACTTTGCTTGCTAAACTGTCTGACACTTTGACTGTTACAACCCTTTAAAATGGTTTCAAGTCAGTTTGCAGGTCTCATCAATTGGTCTTGATGATCAGTTGGTCGCTAGTCTGTTCTGTTTGATGAGTATGTATTTACTTTTCTAGGTATGCTGCCACACACAAATATGCAGAAGCTGCAGATCTCCTGTATAAAGGTGCCCTGCTGCTACTCAATCACAGTCAGGTAGGTCTTGTAACCAATACATGCATCAGAGTCACTAGTTTGAATGTAATATGAGTATAATAGTGATCTATAGGAAATGTATTTCTACTGCAATGCAAAATTTAAAAAAAAGAGTTGACCACTGTACTGTTAGTGTTATTTTATATGATCAGTAATCTCAATTAATACCTTATTATAATAATAATAATAACCTATGCTATTAACATTCTCCATGCTGGAGACAACTGGAGATGCCCTAAAGAGCCGTTCTTATGTATAATCTAGCAGGGAGAGGGTTAATTAAGCTGTGACAAGTGCACACAATCAGGAATATATATTAATTTGTTTACAGTACTCCAGCGGTGCTGATTTGGCCATTCTGCTAGTGGATGTCCTGAACAGTTCCAAACAGGAAGCAAGCTCTACACAAATAGGTATGAATTTATAAATACTGTGTTTGAAACACTAATAAACCATTTCCAGTCATATTACTACCGACAGAAAATAAGGGAACGCATAATGGTAACACTTTTAGTATAAGCAAATTCAAAGTGCCACTGTTAAACAACCCAATAAGACACATGCATGCACATAAAATATGGTATTGCCCGTGCATTTTAGCACTTGGGTTGAACATTTCATTACAATTAATTACTCAGTTTTGAGAAATACCACTTTATGTGTTCGTGTATTAATGTGTTCTGTATAGGAATATCAGTATCGTTCCCTTATTTTCTCACGGTAGTATAGAAGTAAACTACTGGCTAAGAAAGTAAGAAACAAGCCCTGTCTTTACACTTTCATAAATTTGTTCCATTGTATATTGTAAATAATGTAAGAAATACAATTTTAAGCAAGCCCACATTTTCAGACAAAGTGGCGGCTCTATTCAAGAGGATGGACCCCAACTGTCCCGAGAGATACACGTACATGACCTCGGCAATCAAGTGGACAATCAAAGTGAATTCTGAGCACAAACGAGGTCATCCTGATCTACATCAACGATTTGGAATAACTTTCTGGCATGGTAAGTAAATTGTTTTATATTCTTCTACACAAAGTGTGTGATTTTAAAGGTACTTGAATACAATAATATTGATTACACCCTGCCTCTTAGGATAATACTGTATGCTTTATTTAAATGTATTTCATACTCAAGATTTTTGTTCAAATCCCATTGCAAATGTGATGAGCATGAAATTGTTCTCAAAATTGTTTTCTAACATCATGGTGTTATATGATGAGGTTTAGACTAGTTTAGACAGATTTTATTATAGCTTCTTCCGAATCGTTAATCGACCATGTCGACAGATCTTTTTCATGTCAACTGAATGAGAGCACATGTACATGACTAAATCTTGTATTGTTGATCTATAAAGCTATGTCTTATATATGTACTATTGTTATACAGAGAAGAACTATGCACAGGCACGTTACCACCTGATCCACTCGACTGATGGCCAGGGATGTGCCGCCTTGTTGATTGAGCACCACGTAGGACACGGATACCCCTCAGAGATCGACTTGTTCATTGCGCAGGCTGTTCTACAGTGAGTACAAACTGGTTTCGTGCTGAAAAGTGTTGAATATTGTAACTCATGAAATTTACTCAAGCAGAATATTAATGCGAAAAATGCAACCGCCGTATTGTTGCATTTAATTGCTGCGCATTAAAGGTAAAACGGAAAACAGAATGGAGACATGGACGTTCGCATTTTATTGGTGTCGCATTTACGTCTAAAATCTAGAGGTCGCATTAAATTAGTGA
>JAVCKZ010070103.1:0-13944 GCA_034780755.1 Lepetodrilus elevatus
ATTTATCTTGTACATTTATTATTACTATTTCTCTGTATCATATTTCATGATTTATGAGAAAATAAATTCTGTTCTGTAAGAACAAATACGCACGCGTTCTTACATTGATTAGATTGTATTTACTAATTGCTATATAATTGTATATGTATCGGTGCTATAGTATAAATTTACAATGCGCGAACGTGCACCTTAGACCTGCACTTTTGGAACATATTTTACGACCGAATACTGCACTTTACCCATGACCATACCTATGATACCGTGTTGTAAAATATCGATGCGTATACCCGCCCATTATGACAATGTATATACCGTCACATAATCTGATAATAGTGAATGTTATGTCTTTAGTTGTCGTTTAAATGTATGCAAATAATCTCTCTAATTGTTATCCTTAATTTCAGTGACAAAATTTGCTCCAAACATTGACATTTTTTATATGTATACTATTTACACCAATTAGTTCAAATGAGAAAGTTAAAGTATAACAATTGAAATGTATACAGAATCAAATTGCTTTGAGGATAGTTGATTACCATTTCCAAAGGAATGGTGTCCACAACAGTAAGGTCAATCCAATCAGTATCCACCTGAACAATACAACATCCAGTCATGACACATACAATTTCGATACGGTCCCCATCATAACGAGAATGTAAACAGCTGGTAAAGCATGTGCATTGCTAGTATATATGGAAGCCATGTGTAGTTATACACATGAAAGCTATTATACTTCTGTGCATCTTGTCTAATTTTGCAATTTTAAAGATTTATAACAGATCCATATAAAACAGATAGCAAACAAAATAGGTACAGTAGACTTATTTTAAATTGATATTTTAAGAATTCACAATGATATACTAGTATGTGAAATTAAAAATGTGAGTGGTAAAATTTATTTATTTTCTATTTTTGAGTTTTATACATGTAACATAGAATGATTTATGGGCTGCTTCACTGCGCCTAGATATTGTATTATTTGATTTTCTTTTTAGAAATGCACACAATTCTTTTTTCATACTTCATTTAAACGTATACAAAATGTAGCTATATTAATTCCGTGGCACCAGTGTTCACAAAAGCTCATGTAGACAGCAAGATGTATGTCAAAATGTGTAGGCTAACCTACATAGAAACGCCATGCTGGATATGATTAAATATCTGAAATATTATGGGATGGAAACCATAGCGTCTTACGGCCATTGATATTTTCTCATTAAACGGCATTTTGTTAAGACATTTATCTACAACAAACACATACAGAACACCATTATAAACATTTAATGACAAAAGAGAATGTACAATTGACTTGATGCGTCCGTGAAGAAGGGAAACATTGGCTTGTAAATCGGCATAACAAACGGACAACAACAAAGATGACGCGCAGGTGCCCGTTTGACGGAGTTGTCGTTCTTGATCGTATGTAGGTCAACCAGTGCAAAACAACGCTACGCTCATTATTAAGGGCAAGAAATAGAAACAAATGGAGATATCTCCCATCATTCATAATAAAATATTCCTACTTTATCTCCAACAAATAAACTAGAACCGCATATGTATGTTTTGGAGCAATGTTTTCCCATGGTGCATTGCGCGTTAGCTGCCGCCATCTTCATAACTATCGTAGGCCAAGGGAGCTAGGCGGGCAGGATAATTTCGCTGGTTTCTAATCGTTTCACTCAGTGTGCGTTCCCAAAACTGAAAACAGAATGAGTCAGTATATACAGGTGACCGAAGAGGAAGGCGATGAGCCGATGGAGGTCCCAGTTGAAGAGGATGGGACACTGTTGTTGACAACTTTGTCTGCCCAGTTCCCGGGGTCGTGTGGTTTGAAGTATCGTAACCCCGACAGCGGCAGTATGAGGGGTATTCGACTCTCAGACGGACGATTGTACCCTCCAGATTGTGACTGGGGAAGATATGTGTTCATTGCCGTTTTCCCCAAAGGTATGTTTATATCCAATATCTTGCAAATCTCGAAGAAATAACTGACATTTAGAATCTAAACAAACCAAGCTGTCGCTTGGAATTAGTCGTAAAATCCACGATCTATGGGTTATTTCTCCTTTATTAGTGTCTAAATATATTGTTATTTGATGCTTAAGACATTTATTCACGTTATTACACGTATTTGAGCTCACTATCTCGCTGTCAAGACTCTTGAAATGGTATGTTTACATGTACCAGATTGTCGATTTGACAGCTGGGCGAGTTTGACAGCTCCAGTAGGGGAGGTAACTCCGGAGCGTAATATAATATTTCTTTTTAAAACTAACTTTTATTGCAAGTTACGACAGCACAATTAAATACAAATGACTTCTATATGACAAATTATCATACAATATTGATAAAGTAGTGATTTTTTTAAATGCTATTTACACTATTAATGTAGATAAATAAACTAGTACTAGTAGTAGGCCAATGACTTGGTGTATGTCCACTACATTATTTCAGTGAATATGGTCAAAGTAAACAATGGTTAAGTTTGTTTATTAATTACAATAAAAAGTTACAAATGATTATAATACTGTAAGAGCTATTTATAATTGAATTGTATAATTTAACAGTATGAAATGATAATACTTTACACAAATACTGTAGTTAACTACATATATATGCCCGACTTACATGGGCGAGTTAAATTACACCTACTTTTTAACATTATGCACCTTTGATGCTTTTTCTACTTGCTCTGCGGGCAAGTAACTCAGAATGTTAGTCCTGATACTGTACAATACTCCCAGACATTCTGTGGTGTATTGACAAAATAGTTGATGCTACAGTTTATCCAGAAACACTGGTAATATGATATTGTTGATAACTATATTATTAAACATGTTAAATGGAATTATCAATTTCTGAGGTGATACGATTTATTATTGGATGTTTATTTGTCAGATCATGGTACTAGAACATTAACCATCACTGAAAGCTTATTATTTCTAAATATCTATGGGAACTTTGATGAAATTCTTGTGAAACTGTTGCTACCTACCCCTAACCGAAAGGTAGATTCTTTATTGGACAGGCACAACATACTAGTTTTGGACATTATTAACTCAACTGGTTCTAGAACACGTGAACATTTAACACTACTTTTTTTTATTGAAGTCTTGTACTTAATCCTTTCCTATCATCATGACCATAAACTTGAAAATTTAAATAGTTTTTACTATGCAGAAAACAAACGCAAAGTGGAAGAGCCATGGGAAAACCTGCAACTGAAAACAAAGCGAATGGACAAGCAGCGATGTAGTGACCTCATTGTTCTAGGATTGCCATGGAAGAGTACAGAGGAAGATCTCCGAAAATACTTCTCTCAGTTTGGGGAGCTCCTCATGGTTCAGGTATTTCTTCAGTCTTGTGTCGTTATCCGTTGTAATAATAATAATGTGTATTTATAATAGGGGTGCCGCGATACGATACGATACGTATCACGATACCAGGCTTACGATACGTATCGCGATTCATTTTTAAAGAAGTTTGGGAAGATTTTCAGTAATCATGTTATTATTTATATGGATCAGTGCATGTCCTCTTCACCTTCTCAACTCCCTGGGGATCATACAACCTAAACTGCCATTTCAGATGCTAGAAGGTTAATATTGAACAATTTCATATCCTACCAGGTACCCATTCACAGCTGTGTGGACTGGAGCCGTATGGCTCTAATCACTTTGCTCATGATCGAGGGTTAAACCCATGACCTCCGGATCATTGCATTAATATGTTTTCCTAATGAAATTAGAAATCATATTGCAGTGTTCGAAATAATGAGGGGTCATTCTCCATAGGCCCAATGTTAAAGGTGGTAAAATCTGTAATTTTCAGGGGGTCACACAGATACCTTTAACATTGCAGATTTTTAAATGACCCCCGGACCCCCTATTAATTCGAACACTGATATTGTGTATAATTGTGTTATTAGGCAAAGCAAAACCAGCAACCAATATTCAATGCCAAGGGAGATAACTGTAACATGTGTACTCTCCACAAATATTTGAATATGATTTATTTTGTCTTTTATATGTATAAAATGACCCTAGAAATTGACAGATAAGTGATTATATATATATATAATAAAAATAAATCTTGCTTGCAGGTGAAAAAGGATCCGAAAACTGGCCAGTCAAAGGGATTTGGGTTTGTACGCTTTGCTGAATACGAATCACAAGTGAAATGCATTTCACAGCGCCATATGATTGATGGGAGATGGTGTGATGTGAGAATCCCCAACTCAAAGGTAGATGTACAGGTATGGAGTTAATCTTTCTTCATTTCGTTAATGGTCACGATCATAATTAATATATTTGTTAGTTCAATACATTCAAATGTTGTGTATTGTTTACATATATGCAGCAGACCTTGCATATAACGTACTAATTCATGTAATTTGGGAATATTTCATCAAAACTTTTGACGAATGACCCTAGAAATTGGCAGATAAGTGATTATAGGGCACTTCATTCTGTGCAGTTAAAATATTGCAGTCATATGTCTCTGACGGTTGATGCCAAACCATTATCAATTATGTTATCCCAATATCCTTATTAAATCCATGAAGTATTGAGTACTTAATGCTTGTGAATTAAATCCATGCAGTATTAAGTACTTATATGCTTGTGAATTAAATCCATGCAGTATTAAGTACTTATGCTTGTGAATTAAATCCATGCAGTATTAAGTACTTATGCTTGTGAATTAAATCCACGCAGTATTAAGTACTTATGCTTGTGAATGTTTGCAGGAAGGAGCACAGCAGATGATGAACAGAAAGGTGTTTGTGGGGCGGTGCACAGAAGACATGACGGCTGACGACCTGCGTCTTCACTTCAGTCGCTACGGAGAGGTGGTTGATGTCTTCATTCCCAAGCCATTCAGAGCGTTCGCGTTCGTTACCTTTGCTGACCCGGCAGACGCTCAGATCCTGTGTGGGGAAGACCACATCATCAAGGGAGCCAGCGTGCACATCAGCGGAGCAGCACCCAAAAACAACGAGAAGCATCCCGATCGACGACCCACACTCAACCACACCCCCTTCGGCTTCAACCAAGCATACCCTCCAGGGACCTGGGGCCACGCGGGTCGAGGAAGCAACCAGGGCATCAGCTCACAGGGCAATAACATGGGCACTAACTTGTCCAACAACCTAGGACTAGGGAACCTGGGTCTAGGGGCACTACAGTTAAACCATGCTATGTTGGCTGCAGCTCAAGCAGTTCTCAGTAGTCAAAGTGGGTGGGGACCTCTAGGCCTAACCAACCAGGGGGGTAGCGCTAGCAGTGGGGACAACCCTACCCCTAACCATGCTAGTACCAACAGCAGCTTTGGCACAGTGGGGAATGGTACCACTAGCAGTGGGAGTGGTGGTGGTGGTGGGTTCTTGGGCTGGGGTGGATCCCAAGGCAGCGATGGCCCCTCCCATAGTCCAGGGCATGTCGGTGGGTGGGGAGCACAAACAAAGGCAGGGACAGGCTGGAACTGATGTAGAGATAGGGCAAGGTGGAGTAGAAAATAACACTGTATATTGTAAATGGTTTGAAAGTGGCCATGCATCATGTATATCTGAGAAAAAATCCTGACATTTAACAATTTAATTTCATTTGAATTTATTTCTCAATTTGTCATGTTTTGTAAAATTATCAAATGTTCACATTTGCAAATTACTATAATGTGTGTATCATATTTTCTCGATAACGTTTGAAGATCTTTAACAAAGGGAAGTAACTTGAGTAACCAAAATTTACAATGTTCTGTTATTTTCTACTCTTCCAAATCTGGTTCGGAGTGAAAGAGAAAGATGTTTATACAGAAATGATATCATGCATGTTTGAGATCACCAGATATATGCTATGAAAATCGGCCTTTGCATAGGCCTTGGAGAGAAATTGGTGTACTGTTTATCATTAAGTCTTGCTGTTATACTCACTATATTGTTGCACTTTGTTATGCCTGATGAATCATTGTTGAGGTGGTTTTACTCTGACTGGCTCAAAAGTGCTAATATTGTTTGTTTCTGTGCACTTTTTTAAAAAGCAGTAATTATTAAAGGGTACTTAGGTCAAGGTAAATGTGACTTAAATATAGAACTGTTATAATATTACAAGTATTTGAACAAATTTGATAGTTCTAGTGGTTAATTATTTCGTTCTTATGACAGAATGGTCATTCTTATGACAGAATGGTCATTCTTGTGACAGAATGGTCATTCTTGTGACAGAATGGTCATTCTTGTGACAGAATGGTCATTCTTATGACAGAATGGTCAATGAGCTATTAACCATCTCCCTGCTGGATTATGCACAGATACAGCCATTTATGGCACCTCTGGTTGCCTTCAGCATGGAGAGGGTTAAAACTGCTTTGTTATTATTGATAAGATGTGTGCATTTTCTAGTAGTGAATATGATTTCATTTGAATCTAGTATAATTGTCAATTACTTCAGCGTGCACAAGAGAATACCGTAGGTGGGAGTGGTATTAAACATTTCATAATGAACGTGAGGGCTGAAATTGTCCTAATAGTTTGTAGATTATTATATACATATTTAAACAATGTAGCATTGGACAATGCAATTAATTGTTGATTAATTGAATGAAGGTTTCTGAGTCACCACTTTTGACACATGTGTGTATGCAGTGGCAATTTCCTTATGATGCAAATATCATGGCCAAAATGTGTAAGAATTTTAAGAATTCTATTTTTGAAATCACAAGTGAAAGTGCATGAAAGCCATTGGAAATTGTGCATATTTATTAAATTTGAACTTGCATTGTGCTCACTGTGTGTGGAGATATATTTGTTAAGTTTGGTAAAGAAGGGTGTTTAGATTTGAGTGGATTGAGGTGACTTTTGAGCAAATATTTGGTTTTCCAGGCAGCAAAGTATATAGGCTTGTAATGAATGATTGCTCCCATTTGTTGTTGGTGCTTGTGTGATCAGATTCAAGCCATGTGCTTGCATAAATGAGTTCATGAAACTTTACATGAATTTAAACCAAAACAGATGGCCAAGCATGGTTTGGATTGAACTGAGTGTGTTCTGTTGAAGAGTTGTGGTGGTTTTGTTAATGTTGGGACTAACAGGTCTCGTGTGTCGAATGTTTTGAACTAGTTTGAAACTGGAACAGCCCAACACTTTATTATTGTGTCTCCCCTTTGGGCGTGACATGTTCAATCCACCTACTGTACTGTCTGCATTATCATGTTTATCATGGTTTATGTCCATTTGTTACTTTTGTATACAAAATATCCTATTAAGAACTATTGAGTATGTTGAGTGTGAATCTCGTATTGAGGGACTTTCTATGGTAGCTCGTCACATAAGTTTTAGGTATAAATGGTTACTTAAAGTTTTAGGTATAAATGGTTACTTAAAGTTTTAGGTCATAGAATATGCTTGTGTGTGGCGATCACCACATGTAGCCGAAGATTTGCCACTGTGGACAAAAAAAAATGATATAAATAAAATCTTTCTGTGTAAAATTTTTAAGAATTATTTTATAGACTTTGAAGTAGGTATTTTATAGTCTTATGTAATCTAGATGGAATGTTTTAGTTATATATAAATTTATTGATGTCATAGTTACAATATTTGATAGCAATGTCAATCTATTTCAACACAGTATTCAAGGTCATTGTCGGAGTGCATGGTTGATTTCCAATATCTTGAAGAGACGTAAGTAGTTTGTTGCAAAAGATATACTAGACATGCACTTCATGGCACTTATTTGTTTCAGTGATCAAATTAATTCTACATTTGCTGGTAAATTGCTGCAATTTCATTGAACCAATTTTGGAAATCTGGGGAAAATATAAAAGGATGAACATTTTGTATTGTCGATTTAGTATTTCGTAAATATCGTCTTTTCATTAAAACAGTTGATTTGTTTTAAGGTCAGTGTCTTAGTTCAAGGCAATGTATGTGCCGGTATTACTTCATTGTTCAGATGGTTTCACTGGTGTGTCAGAAATACTAGTTGGAAAATCAGTTTATCCCACTGATTTACCTTAATATTGAACTGGTAAGAATAAGGGAGACATTCGTTATTATTTTTATTATTATTTTTTAAAGTACCCAAACTTTATTATATTTATATTTCGTAAATGTCTGCTAATTTTTCTCAAACATGGCCCCGAGTGCATAATAATTCATACAAGTCTCATTGTAACATTAATGGTTTGAAAGTTTGTAATGATTGTTAGCGGCTTTCCAAGATTGACATGTGACAATTTTAATAGATTCATTTTATTTATATTTCAATATTATGATATTGAAACAACGGTCACATGGTTATTGTTATTAATGAGTTTGATTTTCTTGATTATTTTCATATTTCTGCTTGCTGTACTGTGACTATAGCAGTGTTTCTTTGCCCATGTTTGTAATCAAAACCATGTGTATTTGAATAATTTAAAGAAGGGAAGCGAGTTAATAGAAAGTGACAATGTACTAGCAGCCACAAATTTGACATTGCTATTTTTCATTGATCTTGCTTTTGCTAAGTATCATGTTTTTCAGAAATCATGAAACTCCAATGAAAGCAAATCAATAAATAATATACACCATGTATCCCGATACAGCTGAATAATGTATGTTCCACTGCCAGTGCAAAGATGCATACATGGCAAATTTGGCTGAGGTGTAATGTAATATATGCTGCAATTCTGTAAGTTAGACTAATATATTGAAATTTCCCCTTATGTGAAACAAATAGTTTGAAACTGATTATATCTGTATAAAATTCCAAGTTAGATTACATATTTACAGTACTTATTTCATGGATTTACATTTGTACGGTACATTCAGCCACATCTATACTTTGTATGCTCTGTATATTTAACATATGCTATTTCTTGGTAAATGCAAACATTCTGGTGTGAAATGTTTCCATACCTCTCATCTATAAGTCTAAGATTGACAGAGATTGAGGTTAAGTTTTTTTTATCGTTTCTCAGGGCTAGTAATATAGCATTACTGTGCCCATACCCTGGATATCGAATGACTTTTTAATACTGCTGGGAGGAAGTAACTGTCAGTATTGGTGTTGATTGTGGTTTCAAATGTGTGGATGGTGTTTGGCTATCTCAGCACTTTCTCTTTTTTCTATTTATATTTTAGCATGCATGAATTCTCATAAATGTATGTATCTGTTATTTATTGTATATAGTTGTTGATGTGATTCCCCATTGTTAGGTGTTACTGATGTGTGTGAAAAACGTCAACATGTGTGACAAGTTTTGGGAGAATGGCTACAGCCGTGTAGGGGCACTTTCAAAGACATCTCGCTTCAGTACTACAGAGTCTGCTGAACCCTAATAGGGCCTCTTTATAATGTTTCAATCATTCAATTGTTGTTAGGAAATGTTTCCTGGTCCTAAGTATTTAAAACATATATATATATTCCTGTTATAAATATGATCCACTCTGATTTGGAGGAATACCCTCAGTAGTTAATACTAATATTTAGAGCTATTCCAGTATTGTGGGCACACCATTATGCTGTGTAAACCTCCTTGTATATTTATTTTTTCAGAATTTTGAAAAAATATTTCCTGTAAAAATATTTCCTTAATGCCAATTAGTTAAAATTAGTATGATCAATGTTGCATTATATTGTTGTATTGGATACATTGCTAGAAAGCAAGTTAAAATCATTATTAATATTTTCCAATTTGAAGCAGTACTCTTCAGGTAACCGCGAGTAGTCCTATGAATAGCCTTGTATCTGTTCCATCATTGCACTAAAACCCACATTACATATTTATTGCTGCTGCTGATTTTAATGTGAATCTTTGACAGTGATGTGTGAAATGGAATGAAGGATTGTTGATATTTTCTCTACTGTGAATGCTGTAGAACTTGTAGGTGAATTTATGTCCAGAATGTAACAAGGTATACAATTATATTTATAAATTACTATTGTTCCATTCAGCATAACATTGATGTTTAAATGCTGCTTTTGCGATTTGTGGAATTATTTAAAACATGTACTGTAATAGTTTATTATCTAGTGACAAATTCTGGATATTTTTTTGCCAGAGTGCTTCATCCACCAACTCGACCAGAGTAACAAGCTCACTGAAACGAATGCTGAATGAAATTGACCATCCTATGTCGTGTGTGCAGTTGTACTAGACAGTTCATGACCGTGTGCAAGGGTTACCGTGGCTAGAATTACCTCCCTTGAATGTGTTCTTGCCCAAACCCGGTGAGCATGAAAGTACCTACCTGCTGCTCAAATATTCACATGTATATATCTCATTTTGAGCTGGATTAATTGGGGAATTTAGAAATAAAAACTTTATCTTACATCAAGCCAAGATATTAATACAGCACTGTGACTCACTTGTCAGAAAACAACAGTTTGTGAGTCAGAAAACAACAGTTTTTGAGATACAGCTATAATTAAATACATGAACAGTTTTCATTATATCAAACTAATCCAGAAAAAAAAGAATGCTGTAATACCTTTAGATTAAGAAAAATTATCATTCAATGATATATTTTAACATTCTATTTCAAAAGGACTACTAGCATTTCCAACTTAAACATAGCAGACAGTTGATGCCTGGTTGATGCGTGTGTGATGTGAAGGGAATCCTAGACTTGTAATACTTGCACACTGTCAATGAGTGTAGAATATTATGGAAGATTGTAACATGAAGCAATTCTAGCATCGCTGTAACACTACTGAGTAAACAGTGTCTAGTGTTATGATTGCTTTGTGTGCCAGATCTTCCGTGTATAACAGATAGGATGTAATGACTTCTATTTGGGAGAGAGAGAGAGAAAGATCTCATGTGCCATTATATAGTTGCCATCTTCCTAAGGCGAGGATATTTGCTATGCAAAATGTATTGCAAATCATCCTTGCCTGCTTTTCATTTGTGAAGACGAGTTGTTGCACGTTGCGAGCATGTTACACTGTGTTGGTGGGTGAAGTTGGTGATATGAGAGACATGGTGTTGCCATCCTTAGAGTTGATAGTGTTTTTGTTTTACTAATTAAAATGAATCTCTTGTCTGTCTGTAGAATGTTCACACTCTCTTCACGTCGGGGCATGTTTAACAGCACAGCCAAGTTTACATTGTGGTCCAAAACATGTGACCCCTATCAGGTAAAAATCATGTTGCTGGGAAACTTTGGAAAATGAAAAGGCTCATATTTGCTTTAGCAAATCCTATTTTTAGTCAATGGTGACGTTTTAAACAATATTTAAATGTTGGTTGATATGTTTTTAGCAATCACTCCCGAGGATTTGCCGTAAAATGTTGTTTTAAAGCCGACTTTTATACGTTGAAAGTGCAGTGAAAGAATGGTGATAAAGAATTGTGTATGTTTGACAGAAGAGAGTGTTGACTGCTGTATCTAATAACTGACTTGTATTGTGTTGATGTGACATCACGTACTAGTAGTCCACTATATTCAGGTCAGTGTGACCCACATTGTGACACACAGGTCAGGGCATGTCGTACCTCGCAGCTTGCTGTGTTCAGGAGACATGTTCCCAGTGTTTGTAGACGTAGTTGTAGAAGTGTGTATTTCTGCCTAGCTGTCTTCCAAATACAACCACCACAAGCATGAGGAATATTCATTGAGTTGGTAATATTTCCGAAAAGTAAAACTTCCAAATTTGAACGTTTTCTCCGATTTTTCTCTTCATCTTTGGGATGTATTAGCTTGTTATGTAATAGACAACATTGTTGGTGTGGAAATACCATATACACTAGTATCATCTTTGTACTGTATACAGTTATCTGTCTATCTGAGCTATTTCTTCCATTTCATAAGCAAATGTCCATGAGAAAGGAAAGAAAATGGTGAAACGCGAAATAACTATTTACTAGAGTTAAACATTTAGTATGCTATTAATAAGAAATCACATTTTAGTCAAAAATCTCCTTACAAACCTCAGCTGGAACTTTAGCTTTATGACAGGTTTCTGGATAGAGGAATACAGCATAGTAGCCAACAGGATTTCGGTCAAACATGGCTATACATTTAATTGAAGTTCGCAATCGCAGTAGATTATATGTTGATCCAATTCATGTCAATTCCTAAGCTAACCATGGTCAGGCTATTGGTAGAATGAGTGGATTTAGGCTTATCTGTTGGTAGAAACCTTACACCATTTGAACTCTGTTGGTATGAAAGAGGCGAGGAGAATGAGAGACAAGTATGACTATTTACATACAATATTTGATGTTATTTGTAAATTCAGTGCCTATCTATTTTCTTGAGACGAAGTGATGGTTTAGTATGTTTGTTTACTTGTAGATAGATAATGTTGGCATGAAACATAGAAACCTGAGTGTTATTTTCTATCATAAAAGTTTTGCTCTGAGCATTTACCTGCTCTCGATGAATGATAAAACTGTATGAGACAAAACAAAGAAATAATTAATCTGGTAATTAATTTTCTTAAGAACTCATTCCTTTTGAAATGAACTTTGCTCAACCTTGAATGAATGGGGAATTAACTCTGATATATAACTGTTCTTTTCACTTAATGAAAGAATATGTTCTCTCCACAGATGCAATATCCAAACTGGCTTGACTGTAAAATGGTTGCACATTTTAAATTATTGTTTGATTTGTATTGGAGACAACCA
Organism: Lepetodrilus elevatus; assembly: GCA_034780755.1. NCBI lineage: Eukaryota > Metazoa > Mollusca > Gastropoda > Lepetellida > Lepetodrilidae > Lepetodrilus > Lepetodrilus elevatus. Next base: position 12,616 of record JAVCKZ010070103.1, read on the forward strand.
TTATACTATGGCTCCATCATTACTTATGAAAATAACATTTATTGTATATGTATACATTTCAATATGCTTTATACAGTACAACCTACATATACTAACTTAGCGTAAATCTTCTGTTACGATGTTTGATTTCAGACTAAAACTTGAATAATTGTACATGTATTACCGGTAACCATGCAAGGAATCAAAGACATTCAATGACAAAAAGAAAAACGTTGCTACTTTTAGTAGCCAGTCCATATGCAATTTCTGATTATATTCCAATTCTTGCAATGTTTGATGCAATTTCAGATACTTTTATGAATTGGAAGTACAGCTGTAGGATATTAATATCTACCTTGAATGCACTCCCTGACAAGGTCATTTAAAACAATCAGAAACAAATCCACACAAAGCTTTCCCCAAATTGATCGTCGCAAATAGGTGAAAGATTCCCGCAGCGACGTTAAACTCCATATTCACTCACTCACTCCCCAAATTGATATGAGTTCATTGAATAGGACATTACTGTTAGTTATAATATACAACACAACTATGATGGGGCCAAATTGAACAAACTGAAATAGTTTCTAGTCGTTTGATTCAGATTGAAAATGAGATATATCATACCGGTAAGCATACCAATCTTGATGAACAATATCAATTACTAGTTTTTCAGTCATTTGGATATTGCAACAAAGACTTTCACTTGTTTCCATTTTTCTATAGCTTTATTACACCTATCTTCCCATTCTGAGTCACTGGTTAGTCATTTCTTACTTCATCTTTATCACACTAATCTGCATACAAATGTTCATGAGAGGCAACCATGTTGACTAAATCCAGTTCATATCATGCAGAAAATTACTTCAAACATGACTGCAGCATGTAAGTTATATTTGTCAAGATTAAATATTAAAATCTTGTATGCCATAATATTTTATTGAAATGTGTTCTCAAACATGTAAAATGTGGCATTTTTCTAAATTTAAGCTTGCAGGTATTGGATTTAGTCAAAGATATGTCTGTTACTAGATAACATTTCCTTGGGTTACTAGCTTGATAGTTATATTTTGTTAATTAACAGCAGTAGCCATAGCATCCCACTTGAACAATGCAGACATGTTGGTTCTTTAAATGCTGAAAAGTTTTCTCCAAATAAACATATATAAAGATCCACTTTTGGATACTACATTCTATAAAATTTAGAATTGGTTTGAGTTACACTGGACCTGAAAGACCTGTAGTGGACACGTCTTCACTTAATTTCCACCCATCAGGCCCCGAGATTACAAAACTTTCTGAGCACAAAAACGTACTCAGACTATGACGTCACATGACGTTTTATGAACA
>JAVCKZ010070114.1:0-13943 GCA_034780755.1 Lepetodrilus elevatus
TGTGTGTGTGTGTGTGTATATGTGTGTGTGTGTGTGTGTGTGTGTGTGTGTGTGTGTGTGTGTGTGTGTGTGTGTGTTTGTGTGTGTGTTTTAAAGGTCAAGGCTAATGCTGCTTTCCATGTCATGGTTTTGTAATTATTAGTTATTGGTCTCTGATACAATGGAATTGTATTTCTTCTAGTGTTATACTTATACTAGACCTAGTGCACACCGGACAGTGCATATAATAGCCATACATGGAAGACAGGGTGCTATTGTCATCATTCCTTGGAATATTTCCCCCGGATTCCGTGGTGTTTCGGGTTCTGTTTCCACAGACCATTGTCAAATCTATCCAATATTTCTTCATGCTAGGTCCACCATGTGTATTGAAGGTATCAAAATGGGTGGATGCTCGTTGTTTTGACACTCAGTAGGTACACAATATATTATATATTATATATTATAAGTCTAGGAAGTTGTGACGCCTGTAGTGGCGACACCTGCGAGTCAATTAACTGACCACCTGTCCACAGATATGTTAGTTATTGTACTCGGTACATTAGTAAATATTGATAAGTAATAGATATTCGTCCATACATAACGTTTTACTGCCACTCAGTGAGCTATATATGAACACGTAGTTTTCAATGTTGACTATTTAATTTGAATGAACACGCGGCAACTTATGTGCTTTTCATAGGTTTAGTACTGAACTTACAGTTACCAGTATATGTCTGTATATTTAAACCGCGCTAATCAAAAGAAGGAAGATTACGGTTCATAGTGCCAATACTATTGTGGAATATGTGAATATAATATGAATATTCCGGCAGTACATATTCTATGTCAGTTCATCAAAATACGTCAATATATGTACCGCAAAAGTGCAAATCGACAAACAGCGATATATATTCTGAACATGAATTTAGTTATATGTTCAAGAACAGAACAGAACTTTATTTCACGCATGATCAGGCTGTTGAGATAATGCCGTCATACGTAAACTGCTATTTAAAGATTTACACATTGAAAACACGTATTTCTTCAACTTTAATCTGGTTATACCAACAAAACATTCACTTATGTAAATAGTAATATCGTATTTCTCAAAGAAGATATAGATCACTAGCCTGCGTGTGAAGTACGTATCAGTAAACATTCACAATAAGATTCCTACACATTAATGTATTTCCGCTACGTGTATGTCATAATGATATTCTACGTTATCCCTACTGCATCCTCATTAGCGTCAACCTCATACAAAGCTACCGTGCAATTGTCATCAGCATATGAATATATAATGATTGATTCTAGTAGTAATTATGTCAGTCTATGTGTGATGTCTTTTCTATAATGTATTATTTACATTTTCTAATTTTTCAAACTCCTGATTCACAGAACATACTATGTCCCTCTTCAGAAAGGATGACATTCATACACAATGGTATGTATTCTAAGGTCGTTGTTCATGATCAATATTGCATAAACGACAACGATGCTGCCAGAAGATCACAGTAGAAACCGAGCTGAGAGAAAGTTGGTTGTAGTAGAAGACTATAGATCACTGAAATGCGTGGAACGAAATCAGTATCTATCTATCTATATATCTATATATAGATATATCTATCTATCTATCTATCTATCTATCTATCTATCTATCTATCTATTTATCTATCTATCTATCTATCTATCTATCCATCCATCCATCCATCCATCCATCCATCCACCCACCAATTTATTGTTATTTCCTACAATGGACATAGTATACTAGTCACAGTTCTCTCCTCTATCCCTCTCCCTTACATTCTCTCGCTCATTCTCTCTCTCTCTCTCTCTATTAGGTTCTTTCAACATTGTAACTTAACTTAAGATGCTGAGTGTATTTCAGAATATCTAGGGTAATCTTCTAATTATGATGTTAGTCTCTCCTCAATAATACTGTCCAGTGATTATATATTATTCTGCTTTTACTACCAGTATGGACCTAATGATTATCTTCTCTTGGGAATACCACATAGACAATGCGTTTCTTTCCGTAACATAGAAACACAAAGAAACTTTTGAATAATGGCACTATCGATGTATTGATTATGACCTACATGGACCTGGTAGAACTAGTTGTCACGGGATGGTTTTATACTAGGGCAGTGAAGGTTAACCTGAATGAAGAAATTGACCATGGGTCGGGACACATATAGAACGTCTTCTGATTTCTTCTCACCATTTCCCTACAAGGGTACTCTAAATCACTGTGGGAGATATCCACTTTCCACAAACAGGGACACGTCTTAGAATGTGTATCCTTGAGACATAGCTAGCTAGCATCTGGTCTTCTCTGCCTTTGTCTCATCAATGACTTTCGCTGTCTTAGAAGTGCATTTCGTCCTATGTATCTAGCTCTTCAATTCTGGCCTAGATGCTAGTACGCCTGAGTAAGGCAATGTGCATCATGATGTGGCTACCTTACGACACATTTTGAGGTCATTTCCAGTAGGAATAGATGGCGTTCAGTGTCATGCATTTCTGGTCTGATGTCGACCTCAACGAAGGCCAGACGGCGGGGCAAACACATGAACGTACAATGTACATGTTGTGGCATTTGTGCTCCAAATCTAGAGTATAATCCGTGCTCGACCTAGACAGGCCTAATGCCTGCGCTACATTTGCAACTGAATCGTCGTACGACTCGTTTTAGGCCGACTCCCAACGGTCTGCAATACGTAGTCGGCGATGAGAAAATATGTAGTTGGATATGTAGCATATCAAGTCGGACTAAAATAAACTATCCACGACTAGTCGGGGATGGTTCGACGACGAGTCTGCACAGATGTAAAATATACATGTTCCCTATCGCGACGATTCAGTTGCAAGTGTAGCGCAGGCATTAACCCTGTACACGTGTCCATAACCCCGTAGCTAAATCTATCTCCCACGGTATTTGAGAGTTGTAGCTGGAGAACACCTGGAACACCTATAGCGCAGTGTTGACGTGACCCTGCAACCACATGCTGATACTGACTAAACAACGATAATAACTGCACAATACATGTTCTCTAATATAATAAGACATCCATTTCCTGAATATCATAGTTCCGTCAAAACGTCCGTAAGGACAATGAGTAGTTTTACCACAGGCTTCTATAGTTCCTGTGATTTCAGCTGCAGTACGAAAAGAATCCGCTTTGTGGACATGTTAGATGACCATCTCATCTGAACTGATTTGAAGATGGCGTATGTTTAAAACTAAAATGTATTATTATCTACAATTGCGTAATAAACATTAGGTTTGCTATGTTGTAGAAACCAACCAACTGAAGAAACGCTAAGAAGATGATACAAAACATGTTTAAATGTGTTTCTGCTAGTTTCTTTATTCTTACTAGTTATCAACATTTTATTTGTTATTAATAGTTATTTAAATGGCGCCAGTGGTCGTGACAGATTACTTTGACCGTGTTCACTGAGTAGAGTTATCTCCCTTAGTCATGAACCAGAGGAAATGTGAGTTTGAAGGTAGTTTATACCGGTTATACCATGAAGTGTAAACTGCAATGGAATTTTACCTATCCTACAGCGGTAAAAACATATTTGGAGGTACAATAGCGATGATGTGTATGCTATGAGCATGTACTTTGCATGTTTAACTCTAATTCGGTCCAAAACGACAAGTTAATCTGTGTCAAACTGTGATATTATGCCTTTAACAGATAACATATGCTTTGTAGATTATAGAACATAGCTAGATACATGTATAACCTTTTCATTATACAAATATGTGTTATAAAACATATTTTACGCATATTTTGTCAAAACCTGTATTTTGAGATGTACCCTCACCATGTTCAAACTAGTATAAATCAAGATATAAACACAATATTAGTGCTAACAGATAGCTTACCATCTATATAACATAATAAAGAGCTTTATAATATAATAAAGTACTTTTTCTTTACACACGTATGTGTTATAACATTTCAACACGATATTTATGTCAACAGATAACCTACATCATGTAGAATATAACACAGAGCTATACTGTATGTATAGAACTTTTCCCCTATTCAACTACATAGTACAGAACATATTTTACGCATATTCTTTCAAAATTGGTATTTTGAAATGTTCAAACTAGTGTATCTCAGCGAGTAATCAAGATATCAACACGATATTTGTGTTACAGATAGCCCTGTTTTCCTAATGATATTATTTTCTTAATTGATCCCTAAATCCGCCAAATACAAATATTTATAATTAATTACTGTTATTATTAGTAGCCTATAATTGGTGAAAATGAAAGCGAACTTAACATCTCCCCGAACAGTAAATAAAACATGTTTCCCAATTGATACCAATGTGGCATCACCAACTATTGCGATCTAGGGGGTTCACTCATCATAATCATCCCTCAACACTACATTACATTCGACCTCAAGTGTAGGAGAACCCAAAGTATATTAATAAAAAAAACATGACTTGTTCGTACACATATGCAAATCTTGAACTTTTTACTCTCTTTTGTTTTCTAATTCTAAGTTACTGTGTGTACTTTTTAATAAACGCCAAATGCCCAAAGTATAAATATATTTGAAAATGTATTATTATTATTATTATCCATCTACTATAATTGGTGAAATTGGAGTTTATTTAGTCATATACCCAAACTTCAAATGTGAATAACAAAAGTTGCCCAAGGATGCCAGATAGAGTGGGCATCATCCCGTTTTGTGATCTAGGATGTCCCCTCTATACTACCAAAAATCAGCAATAACAAAACTTTAGACTCCAAAACCGGGTTCACACCTACTTCTGCCGGAATACAAGCTATACAATAGAATCATGGATATACAGTATAAATCTCATGACCATGTCCAAGATATTTGTCCCTAGATATGATAAAACTCTGTCCTATTCATGAAGACTGCACTGCATAGAGGAGAGACCGGCAGAGCACGGTGGGCAGATAATACGGACCATTGTCAGGAAATATGATAGGACATCATTCACAATCATCTATTATGTGCCAGAAAGATGAAGAGCATAAGGTTCAGACAATAATTGAAAAACACTTATGTTCCTTGTATTGAGGATTAACTATGATGGGCTGACCCTGTATGAATTGTTTATGTATTAATGATCATATACACGCACACGCAGACACGCACACGCACACACACACACACACACACACACACACACACAAACACACATACTCACAGAGAGAGAGAGAGAGAGAGAGAGAGAGAGAGGCTTGCACCATCCACATGGGAATGAAAATCAAGACGTTTGGTTCCCTCACCCCTCTACCTGGGGCCATTGAGGCCCTGTGGCACAGTCAATCTGTACGTATGTAAAATACAGTAGCGGCATAAGGGTTAAAGCGAGCGCACATTGTCATCCATTGCTGAGCATTAGGAATTACATCAATGTTGTTGAGTATTAGGAATGACATCAATGTTGCTGAGTATTAGGAATGACATCAATGTTGTTGAGTATTAGGAATGACATCAATGTTGTTGAGTATTAGGAATGACATCAATGTTGCTGAGTATTAGGAATGACATCAATGTTGCTGAGCATTAAGAATGACATCAATGTTGCTGAGCATTAAGAATGACATCAATGTTGTTGAGTATTAGGAATGACATCAATGTTGTTGAGTATTAGGAATGACATCACTGTTGCTGAGCATTAAGAATGACATCGATGTTGCTGAGCATTAAGAATGACATCAATGTTGCTGAGCATTAAGAATGACATCGATGTTGTTGAGTATTAGGAATGACATTAATGTTGCTGAGTATTAAGAATGACATTAATGTTGCATGTATAGCACCGGGTAGTATTCAGTACTTCACATAGATGTGTCAATAATAAGTACGTTACATCAATCTAGTCAATTATGCTGGTACATGTTACTATTAATACAGACAAATCTAACCACAGTCCCCTGATCAAAGGCTGGAATATATGTAAGTGGACACCAGAGGGAAAAGACGTTTCAATGTTGTAGATAATTATAGATTTGAGAGATAATCGAATCAATTCATATATAGAGAGAGAGGCGCGCGGAACACTGCTAATAACTTATACAATTCAATTAAATGATAACATAGACTCTACCAGTATTGTTCAGATACAATAGAGTGAAGCAACTTCACTAAAAATGTCATGTATTGTTGATAAAGTGTGGAGTGTGAGGCAAATCGATTTGAATTGGTTATTTAAAAAATTCTACACACCGGAGTTATACGATCGTGTCATGTCAGACTGAAATCCAAATGTATAACTGGATGTAGACGTTTTTGTAGTAGTTCTTTAAATTTAGATAATATTGATTCAAGATATTCCATGATATAGAAACATGATTTGACAGATAATACCTTAGCCTAAGGCTGTCGATCACAACGCACATGGTAATATTGTATCCTCGTGAGATATTGGGTCGGATAAACTGTGCATGTGTTCTGACTGATCAACATCATAAAACATAATTTGGCTCAGACATCATTAACAGATTAATATGCCTGATCTCGGCTGATACGTCTATGTAATACGCGGAGGAAAGCTGAATAATATGTATTCCTTCCAGTTCTTAGCGGTACGCGAGAGGACTTATCAATCACAATGTTATCAAATGATCTCCGCATATCTATGAACTATCTTCTTAAACCCGCGACCTTTTAAGATAAATAACCTAAATTGGCGATCATCATTAAGACAATAATTGTAATTGGTATTCCACGCAACTGTATTAGTTATTCAGTTCAACCATGTCGTGCGAATTCTAATAGGCCTGTTCTTCCGTCATACATCACCGTCCTTCACTTTCGAGAAGACAGTGAAACCGTGCGAATTCTTAAAGACCGACTATTCCTTCTTGTATCACCGTCATTCCGGAAACAGTTCATCCCTGTCGTGCGCATTCTTATAAACCACCGACCTTCCGGAATCCGGTACGACAATATCTTAACGAGTTTTTAAAAGACGGTTCTTGTATCCTTTGTCACCGTCCGTCCAGAACAAATTAGTTCCAGAACGTACCATGTAGAGATTGACGAATACTGACACCATGAGCCAATTTCCATTCAGACATGCAAAATGTCGACCCACGATGTACTTAATACATGTATATTGGATGCTAGCGTAGTTAAATACGCCCATCAAAAGGGATCAGTTCTTTTTCAGAATAGATTATTAACTTTGTAAACATTGACATGAGGCATGTCATTATGAGGGTTTATTAAGGAAGGTACAAGTTGTTTCTCCAAAGTGTTCAGAGATTGTACGATTACGACATTAGTTCCAGTCTGGGCTCAGAAACCACACGGAACTGAGGAGAAATTCATAGACTTGGTGCTTCAAGAAAATAAATACGCGGAGCACAAACATTGCTAATTGCTTTCTCCGCTGCAAAGCGAGTTGATATATTTATCAGACGTTATTATTTGTTAGGCGTTGTGTACTAAATTATTTCCTCGTCATCATGACAACCTTTATTAGTAATGATTAGCATCACATTTGACATTATGATTGCAGGGCAATGATTATTAGCCACACTTTGATGTAGTTTGGGACTGAAATACATACCTCCGTCTCCTTGCTATACGTCCACCAAAGCGGGTTAATTGCGATTCAATTTCCTGGAGAAGGTTTTACACGTTGGGGTTGATATTAACTAGATGTATACAATACACTACAATGTAGGCGACATGCCAAAGCAAGCATGGTGTGTATGTTTTTTGGCGTACATTCTAAGAGGTGTCAACATACATCTAAAGTTTCTCTCCTTTGATTGTTACTTCCAATTCGGCAAACAAGAGGCTAAGTCATGTTATTAATTACATAATGACATAATTATCATATTAATTAACGGCGAGTGATTAAATAATCTGTAAAATCTGAAGGCCTCAATCCAATCAAATGTAAATACATGAAAATAATATTACGGTTATTATTGCATAATCCAACTCAGTAGTAGTTTGAAATACAATTTAATTCAACCTAGTTGTTTAGCATTAGCTCATGACAAGTTTAATGATTGAGATATACACCATACATATTTATTATTAATATTTTATAATAAAGAGACACACTATTAGAGTAGTACTAGTAGGCAATTGCCTATTATCTATATACTATATTACTGTATAGTTCGTATCGTAAATAGTTAAACAAGAACTAAACACATTCTCCACTATCACCCGACTACTTGTAAAGCATTACCTCCCACCGTACATAACATAACGGTGGTTCTGCGGTATCCCCATCCGGAGTGTTTCACACCAGCAGCCGCATCGCACGCGGGTACCACCACGCTACACGGGCACCACCACGCTACACGGGCTATGCTGTAATTTCCTGCAACGTGTGGAAGAATGCTTACGAGGCGGCAGCATTGGTCTGGTTCTCTCTAAGCCTGGCTAAGCGCATTCGCTGCCTGACTACCGCTGAAAGGGGCCGAGTGCTAAACAGTGATCTATACGACTGGTTTTCTGGCAATAGGTATGTACACATTTTGAATTCTCTATAAGATAACACTAGTCAATGGGTTTAGCATGTGTGTATTGGTATTTGGGGAATATTGTTGTTAACTTTATGATTTATTTATAATCAGTTTGTGCATATTTATATATTTTAAAATTAAGTTGCGGGCTTTGTTTTCACGAACGTCGTACTGTTAAAGAGATGTGTTAATAGCATGTTTATGACCATGTGTGTGCTGCTCCTTTCAATACAATTACAGTACAAAATATTTCAATAATATATTTATTTTCACCCGCTTAGATTGATAGTAATTTTTGTAATTACCAATGACCAGACATTTAATTAGTAGTGCCACATGTTACTCGTACATATGTTTAACCTATACTATATGCATGTGCGTTATACTGTATGGACATGTTAATTAAAAACATATGTATTGATTGTATAACTTCAAGCTTATATCAGTACAACCAGTCATGTATTCAACTAGTAATTGAATACATTTTGAAACCAGTACAATACATACATACATTTATATTTGCATTGCATATTTAATGAGAGGGATATTTCGGTACGGGTAATTACATAACGAAGATTAATATTGGATTAGTACGTCGATTTAGTTCTCTCCAGGGACTATACTATATATCATTACAACGAGGCAATGTATACAACAATAACAAAAGCTGTACTCGATAAGTTAACCCTTTTAACTAACACCTATAGTATGCATGTGGTGATTTGTCTTTATATATGAATTTGAATCCGTAGCAAGAACAACGCAAAGAAAGACGAAACAAAGTTGTATTTTCTTAATCACTAAAGCTATGGTAAAGCTACCTACACGAATATGAGCGTCACGGTGATACCGTCTTTACATGGATACATTCTGAATAGCCAGACGTGTTTAGTGTACATAGTATTGGAAGGTTGTTGAGAAACGTGTTTAGTGTACATAGTAATGGAAGGTTGTTGAGAAACGTGTTTAGTGTACATAGTATTGGAAGGTTGTTGAGAAACGTGTTTATTGTACATAGTATTGGAAGGTTGTTGAGAAACGTGTTTAGTGTACATAGTATTGGAAGGTTATTGAGAAACGTGTTTAGTGTACATAGTATTGGAAGGTTGTTGAGAAACGTGTGTGTGTATGAACATATTAGCTCACGAAGGATATAATTTGTTGGTTCCAGTGTAGAAGTTCCCGGAGATATTATATCGTTGTTTTCATAGATATCGTTTCGATTAAAAAAAACATAACCATCTTGTAGCCCTATCTTACGAGAGCGCATATGGCGTCTAAGTGGATAGGATAGCACTACGGTGTCTTAGTGGATACGAGAGCTCTGTGGTGTCTTAGTGTATACGAGAGGGCTACACATGGTGTCAGTGGATACGATATCACTACATGGTGTCTTAGTGTATACAAGAGGGTTGTGGTGTCTTAGTGTATACGAGAGGGCTACACATGGTGTCAGTGGATACGATATCACTACATGGTGTCTTAGTGGATACAAGAGGGTTGTGGTGTCTTAAGTGGATACGAGAGTTTCAAAAGACGATGCCCTGATCATGAAACCTACTAACGTGTCTGATACCATGCTTGATATACTAGTACGTCCTACTAATATAACACTATACCACACACTCTTCTGAACCATCTATGCTTGGGCAATACTTGCAAATCCATGTTCTTAACGTTACTGCATTCCCCAGATGTCTATTAAACTTTACTGAAACAACGAATCATAGTATATTCTCCTTGGTGTTCTATTCGTGTTCTTTAATGTCCAGACATTAAATGAAGCATACAAGATAACACTTCGTTGAACGGGGTTATATCCACTGAAATGGTGCGGCAGTGTAAGGTGCTGTAAGCGTACTACTGCATGTGTATTGATCTAGAAGCTGCACGCAAATAATGCATTTACTACACGTTAAGGCACACACCATCTCGAACCGCATTCTGATCCAGGCGTGTACAGGCATGGACACAGCGGCCTTGGCCCGGGGGCATATTCTCGAAACGTTTTACCAACGTCTTTTCGTAGTTACTATACTATAAGAATCGTTAGGAACTTCTTAGACTAAGAAGTACGTAAGAAGGTTCTAGAATGGACCCTATGCTCCAGCACACGTTATGTACGAGCAGGCAGTGGCCGTAGAGAAGACTTCACATTGCTACAACAGGTGATGGCCACTATACTGCGACAATATGACTAGATACTAGATATAACTTCCCACTAACTGTGAAGATGTGAACGTGTATCCGAGATAGAACTGTCAGGTAGGTAACGGCAGGGGTAAGCAAACAGGATGTCGTGCTAATATTTTGGAAACTGTGAAGTAAAGAAACCATGTGAAAATTGTTAGTGTACGTTATAGTGGTGAGTATTATGTAATGGGATATCTTCATATCTGACTTACCTTGCCTGACAGGATTTTGTGTTCATTAAAAAAACCTGGGTGTGTCAGATACAGATGTATAGATTACAGTGTTCATAACTTCCTGCGATAATCTATGGTTGGATGCGACCATAACAAGACTTGAAAGGAAAGGGATATCAAAATGTCAGTGATTACGATAGACACGGGGAAACGAGCAGAAATGGGGCGTCATTTCTTGTCGATTTCCGATATCAGGTATTCGTTTGTAAACGTTTCGCAAGTAATATGCTTCCTGTTTTTTATGTACATTTGATATATTTTCTATGTCATTCATAGGAAGAAACTATGTTAGATATCATGCCATAGACAGTGGGCGTAACATATCGATGAAAACGTCATCCAAATTGCTTAGTTTGCATGTTTGCATCCATCTAAATATACTAGATGAACGACTTATCAATGCTGGAGTTCCATGCTAGATCTTAACGTGTATTTCGTCTTCTACGGTTATATGCTCAAAGATGGTCGGGAACTTTCAATAAGTATTCCATTATTAACAACGATCTACTAACTTGAAATGTTGCCCCAGTCTGCCGACCAGTCGCCCATTATTATTAGCATATTTTATCGTCTGTCCGATCCCCAGTAAGTGGTTCCTTGATCATTACAGGCGTTTGAAAAACACGAGATGCCATTTAGGCGTTATCATCTGTAAGTAGAAGCCAATATCTGGCCCTCGATGGAATCCAAATACTAGTATACAAGTTGATCACCATCAGTAAGTTAATCAGCCGTGCGAGGACACAAGGTCTCCGGCGACTACGACTTATGAGAAGGTTCTCACTGGCTTTCAGATGGAGATCACAAAGAGTCTAACTTATCAACGGAAATCAGTGTCCGGTTCATTGAGATTGAGATGAATGTCTGGCAGTAAAGGAAAATGTACCATTGGATCGCCTCGAACCAATATTCCCGATATAGTATATATAGCCAATCATAGCGATGAAGCATAGCCTCTTAGTGCAGTATGAGGACGGTGTTCAAAGGACGAAGACCGCTTCCAGTAGATAGATACATATGACATAACCTAATGGCTGAATAACGTTCCATGCCAATTACAAGTGACCTGACTGTATGCTTCTATGCAAGGTCAAGATAATATATATATGATTAAATACCAACTTGCATTGTCTGAGTGTGGTTGACTACCGTTGCGTGCTGGACTTTATTAGTATAAGCGGAACTAATTTCATTGTAGTTCGAATGTAATTTAGGTTGCTTAGTTTACTTGTCGAAACATTTACCGATATTCTACTGGTACGTAAGAACAATTAATAATAATAAGTCAAAAGCCGCACACGAAAGCAGTACTTCATAATGTGTTACAAATGTAATCAACAAGCTTTACGTAGATAGGTTCGTGGTTATCTTGTTGGATCAGTTTGGGATCTGGTATTACGAGTGAAAGCAGCGGAGCAGATGACTGTCGGAATGAGTGTGGGAGTAAAATGGCCCAGTGGGGCCTGTAACCGGTGTGGGGTTACAATGGGGGCCTGTAACCGGTGTGGCGTTACAGTTGGAAATCAGCGTTGTATTACAAATGTACAAAGTTGTTATTCCAATAAGGAAAACTAGAAAGATCAATGTGCTATCCAAAATTGAACGTGTCACATACAGAGTATAAGCGTAACATCAGTCGGTTGTTGTTCGTCTAGCTAATAGCGTCTTATACTCGTGACTGCGTCTTAGTAGACGCAGGTGTAATAGTTCATCAAACCACAATTCGCAGAAATTACGCTGTCTGCTACTGCCTTTGCCGCCATGGAAAGGATTTTGCAACGTACCAGCGCCAAGATGCACTGTGTAGACTATTGCAAAGCAATATGAAATATTACATAAAGACATTATACCTTTATTAAACCATACGGGAATGCTATTGTCAGTAGCTCTGTAAACCTAGTATCGGGCATATTTTCAGGCCAAAATGTATGACAGTACAGCCAAATACAAATCATTTTATTAACACATATTTCTGGTCAATATCCATGACACTACTGCCGCTGATACCATAGCTCATGCCTAGATGTCCGAGTATGGATATGTGAGACCATCCCAGACGGAAGTAGCCGTGTATTTGATACGTGTAGTTGATAAAAGTACAAAGAGGATTGGCGAGACAGCCTTCAGTTTATTTTTACCGTTTATACCTGGATATATACACATAAATAAGTGAATATTACGATATATATTTGGTTACTTGACATCAAGATGCCATACTTTGGAAATGCATTAGAAAAATCATTTCTATTCTATTTCTGTCATTACTATAGTAAAACTCTCATTTTAATTACAGTACATTTCTAAACTTTCACAATTTTCTAAGTCCAATTTTTGGAAAATATGTTGGTTAAATATTTGGTTGATCATCATCCGCGGTCATGATGACCAATGAGTGGCAATGACTGAGTAACTGACATGTGATCAACATGATGCCCATGAGTAAAATGTATTTATAGAATGACTTTATTTACCCTAACCCTGACTGATGAGGAATATAATAGAGGTTTCGCAAAAGTACCGTTATGGTTACCATTACTTTTAGGCTATGTGGGGAAACTGTAGAAATACCTTCAAATACTTTAATTAGTTGACAGTAATTGCCTTACGTGTAGCAGGCTAGATTATAGTTGCCCAAATCAGGAAAGCACATGTTGGGCGAGTCTCTGACGTCACATACTATGTACAAACTGATGACCTACCAATATCAATCAGTAATGGTAATCTGTAGTGTTGCGAAACCTCTCTATTGTTGTACTATTTACCGATACAATGTTAACAATACCGGTAGTATAAAACCAACATCAGTGTAGTGATCCATACACTTTCTACTGCAGATCTATTTGCAATAAACATTTATAGTACATATGGTACATGTAATTCAATACCAAATAATAAACAGTTAAAGCAACTCATACACCAAAATCAAAGTTATAGAGCTGATGATCCTGTACCACCTAGTGTGATTGATTCCTTCCAAATGACCTGCTATCGATAACTATGCTAATTTTTCGGGTATGTTTACATAACATTGA
>JAVCKZ010070125.1:0-13939 GCA_034780755.1 Lepetodrilus elevatus
ATTCGGTAGAGCGTTGGACTCACAATCCAGCAACTCGGGTTCGAATCCCAGGGTGATCGGCATGATCCTCTGTTTCATACACATTGAGACGTCACCCCTCTGAATAAAATAATACTTACTCAAACTATTTAACGATCGCTATATAAACAGCTTTTTTATTAATGGTGCAAACATTTCAATTTTTAAATTTTGGTTAGCACATATAAAATAAGAAATCGAATTTCTTTTGTTTTTCATTCCATGGAATATTTACCGAGATAATCTACAAAATATTAGTGTCAATGCATTTAATTATTTTTATCGCATGCAGTGAGTTCCGAGATGGAGGCCGCAGTCCAATGCGCTAAGATGCCGACAGGAAGGTTCCCACACGCCCACAACTGTGCCCAGTACTGGGACTGCGCGCTGCCCAGCGGTCCATATGGACGCTTCCTCCAGGAATGTCCGTATCCTCAGCTGTACGAGCCCACGTCCGCATCCTGCAAGGACCACATCCAAGTACCGTGCGGAACCAGGGAGGAACCCATGCTCAGATGTAAGACTATATACGTTAACTCTATGTGCGTGCTCCTTTCTAATGTTCTGTCACATGTCTAGTACATGTGCTGTTCTTTGGAATGGAGTGAGCAAGCACAGTACAGTGTACATGTTGGATTGTGTGCTGTGCCGTCTGCACCACCTATTTCGCTGGTACATGTCCCAGACATCGAGAACACTGTGCGGTGTTGCTCTTTTGTAACCGCACATGTCCTGGACAGAAAGTACAGACAGAACAGCTAGAAAGGAGAAAGGCCTACCCGGTATATGTTATTGTAGCCAGGTGTGATATAAGATGCTCCTACTGGTAAATTACCCCTTTGGCTCAGTTGGTAGAGCATTGGACTCACAACCCATGTAGCAACTCGGGTTTGAATCTCAGGATCCGCAGTGGGTCCTGTTTCATTATCTATAACATGTTCATAGTCAGTAAATGCTACTAAGTGGATATCAGAGGTGTGTTCAAGTAGCACTGCTATTACTACACTACACTACGTTACATTTCTACAAAGTAGTTGTTGGCTGAACGGGTTTAGTAGGAAATTAACAGGAAATCGCTCTGCAGTCTGTCGATTCGCTTCATGCTTTGGGTTTTCCTACAAATAAAACGCGGTACAGACCCATAACAACTTCAGTATTCAATGTAGCAAATTGTATTGGAGCTTGAACGCACCTCAGGGCTCCACAAAATTGCGCTTAGATCGATTTAGAAATGCAGTTTGTTGGTCGAACAAAAAGCGTATGGAGTTCCCTCCTCATACGAATATTATCGTGTTCTTTTGCAGGCGAGTATTTCGCCATTCTCAAGCAGTACTGCCAGGTATTGGGCACCAGCTGTCCGGACTGCACCAGCGTCAACCCGTCGTGTGTGGCGCAGACGGACGGACTTAAAGGAGCCATTCCTGGAAGTAGGAGCAAGTATTACTCGTGTCTGCGAGATCGCACGATGTTGCACGAGTGTACGGGAAGTCAGGAGTTTGACACTGCTACGAAAACCTGCCAGGCCCTCGTCTACGGTAGGTGGATGTCCACAGAATTCCGTTGCTAATATGCTCAAAGTCCCTTGAATCGAGTATTCACTTCTGGTAGTCAGGGTCATAGGTCAGACATACATTTAATACTGTATGTAGATATATAGTAACACGACCAATATCAATATTAAGATAATATACCAGTAATATTTAAAATGTAATCTGACATCTCGTATAAGTAAAGGTTGTACCCACACTTTCAGAGGTGTATCGGTCAATATCGCTCGGAGGCCTACCAAAAGTACTGATACTCCCGAGGGATTAAGACAGAAACACTTAAGTTAAAGCTTAGCAATAACAGATTTTGAAGAGATTTAAACATTTAAAAAAACGTTTTTTTTTAACGAAACAAAACTGTAACGCATACCTTTCATAATTCCGCATTGAGTATTCATTCTGTTCGTTCCTTTTCTTCAGTATCCTCGTCGGCGGAGGCGCTGTATTACTGCCGGTCCAACCCCCAGGGGCTGTACCCTAGCGGTGCCAGCTGCTCCGAGTACTACAACTGTTCCCACGTGACTCACCTCCCCTACGGTCTGTACAGACAGGAGTGCCCGTACCCGCAGCAGTTCGACATCAGCACGCGCACGTGCCGAGACTTCAAGTTGGTGCAGTGCGGAACTCGCAGAGAGCACAAATCTCCGTGTAAGTTTGCATGAGGAAGGGTTGAGGAGATAGCAGTCTTTTACTGGAAAACACACACCGCTATATAACATTATAACAAGGTTGTAGTGAGCGAGTGATTATGGAGGACTATGATTATGCGGGACTCTTTCACACGTTTCCATGCAGTTCTTGAGCACCAACTGGTGCTGTCAGCTTCACCGCATCACTAAACACAATACTACGCAGTGTTCGAAATTAATAAAATAATAAGGGGGTCATTTTCCATAGACCCAATCAAATATGTAATTTGCAAGGGGTCACACAGATACCTTTAATATTGCAGATTTTCAAATGACCCTCGGGACACCTTTTAAATTTGAACACTCTGCTACGTGTTTCAGGTTTCATCTTGCCGTAAATTGACATCATGATATACAGAAACACAGTAATCTTGAAAAAACTGTAAACCGTAATGAAATAGTAACAAACAAAAATAACGAAATATTAGTCAACACTTACTTATAGTTTGTCTGTATATTTCAGGCGACTATCTGGCCAAGTCTATGCAGTACACGGGTGTGGCGTGCTCAGAACCGACGTGTGTGGGTAAAAGCGACGGCGTTCACATAGGAAAGGACCTAGGACAGAACTACTACCAGTGTCTGCAGGAACGCACCATCAAGAAGTCCTCCTGTGCTCAGTACCACTACTTCGACCCCGTGTTCAGGGAGTGCAGGGCCACCCTCACACAGAGTAAGTTACGGTGGACTCGTATGTCAAGACTGCTGTTATTTGCGCAATTATGAGCGCTCCTATTTATTAGTATTTTAAAATTATTATTATTATTTAAATATATTTTTGTATTTTTATTATTATAATTATTATTTTTATTAGTATTATTATGTTCACTTCATGTCTTATTTTAATTTATTATTATTATTTTAATTTTATATTTTTATTATTATTATTATGATATTCATGTCTGTGATTCAGCCCATACCAGGCCAGCGTTCCACAGAACAATTGTAGTGCTACAAGAGTTGTAACTCTTTAGCAACTCCATGCTGACGTGCCATCGTTTGAAACGCTACACAGTAGACCTCGCATATACCGGCCTCGCTTAAACCGGACACTTGCCTATAATGGACTGAATCTAAAGTCCCGGTCCCGTCTAATGCTAATTGCGGAATATTCGTATAACAGACTTCGCATGTAACGGACAAAAATAGCAGGTCCCAATGAGTATGTTATATGCGAGGTCTACTGTATTTGTAACTGATTCTTAGTTTTCCTATGTTCAACTTCAAATGCAAGAATTCCTGTGCGTTACATCACATTATTTCGTTGGTCACAATTCGTTGGTCTAAGCCGGCCCAAGTTGAAGTGCAAGTTAGAACGTGCACATGAATAATATTGCTTGAGCAAACAAAATAAATGTGACGTAATATCCAGTAATTCTCATATATAACCATCTCCATGCTGGAGGCAATCAGAGATGTCCTAAAGAGCAGTGCCTGTGGCTAATCCAGCAGGGAGAGGGTTAAAGTTGAACGTCCCTAGTATTGAGCGTCTGGCTCTGTTGTTCCACAGAGGCTGTCAACCACTTCTGTAAGGCTCATCCAAACAGAAAGGCCGAGAACCCTGTGAACTGCGCACAGTACATCAACTGCAACCCTGTCAAACCTCAAATCATCGAGTGCGGATACCCTCGACTCTTCAACGGATCCAACTGTATTGCACACCAGTCTGTCACGTGTGGAAAGCGATTTGAACCAATCTCTCCTTGTAAGTATGACAATTATTTTTGATGCAAAACTATTGCCAGTGATTCGACGTCAACAGTATAAGAGCAAATCAACGGTTAATAATAAATTATTAATATATATATTATTATATAGCGCTGTTTATTCAGATATGGTTCTTGTTCAAGAGCGCTGTCATATGCCTTTTCCAAGGATGGTTTTCAGCATGGATTTGAATGCTGACATCAGAAGAAGTTTGAGGGTCAAATGGTAGAGCCATTCTACTTATAACACTAAATTATCATTATTGTCAACCGTAGCCACCTATAACATTGGAGTTACGGTTACAATATTGGTCATCAAGATAACGGAGGCTATTCATGTATCTAATGTATTATAAACCTCCTATGACGTCATCCTATTGTTTTCCACTGTACCTTCTCCTCTCGTCAATATTTAAGCCGAAATATTACAATTGTGATAAAATATATTTTCATCAGTCAGGATCGAATTCTATAAATGTCCAATTTAAAATCATGAGCCAAACGCCTTATAGCAGTCCTCGAGGAAATCACTTGCAAATTAATCTAGTCTAGTATGCTTTTATACACAAGCATGTGATGCATGCGCTGTCCGTACAGCACTTGATCCTCTTGCCGTCCGTGGATAGGTACATGGGCAGAGCATCGGTTTGAGAAATTTCATCGGTTTGGGAATCTGCATTATTATGTTGTGAAAATTACCAACATTTATATTTATTCGTTTTTGTCAGTTAATAAGTCAGTTAAAGTACGAGAATGAGGTCTTGGTGCCTGTAGCAAGACCTCGGTGTCGGTGGGTGGCAAAGTAAGACCTCGGGCTGACGACCTATCTTACCTTTCCACCCACCTCCCCCTCGGTCTTACTTTTCCAGCCACCTCCCCCTCGGTCTTACTTTTCCAGCCACCTCCCCCTCGGTCTTACTTTTCAACCCACCTCCTCCTCGGTCTTACTTTTCCACCCACCTTCCCCTCGGTCTTCCTACTGGCACCAAGACCTCATTCTCGTACTTTAACCTTTACATATAAACTGGGTTTACGGGATGCAGAATGTAAACTATGCTCCTTGTGTGCTGCACAGGTGACTACATACAGAACCAGCACTGTCCTGGAGGTGTGACCAACTGCAGCCCGTGCCAGGAGAGGATACCGTCGTGTAAGGACCTCCCAGACGGATACCAGCCATACCCCAACCGCCCGCCATCGTCCCTCTTCGTGCGCTGTCTAAACAAGAGGACAGAGTCTGTCATCAAGTGTAGAGGGGACATTTACAACCCCACAACGCGACAGTGCGGGGGCAAGCTGTCAGCTGGTAAGAGTTGTGCCGCATATTTCTGGCGTTTAAAAAAAAAAAATCTTTTTAAATTTGGGTTTAGTCGCTTTCAAAATTCTTTCACTTACATCACAACTCGTCAGTTTAGGGCAGGAGGAAACCAGCAACATGCGTAGCACTAAATATTGCAGTAAACATGTGCCCACTAGCTGGCACTGACAGATCAAGGATGATGAAGTACTTCCGGTGCAATCTTAACAAATTCTTGAACTGTCTTCGGTCATAGTTGTCACCAACGTAAAACAATTACTTGTATTAGCCTGCCATAATGATATGTTTACTTGTACCTTTTTTTTCAGCTTATGTGGCGAGCGTGTGTAAGAAGTATCCCGTTGCACGCTTCCCGTCCCCTGAGAACTGCGCGCGGTACTACGACTGCAGCAAGCCAGCGATGGACGTTCTCAAAACCAAGTACGCTCAGGAATGCCGATATCCACAACTCTACTCCGCCGACGACAACGCCTGCGTCAACATATTCCAGGACTTACAGACAGTTGTAGACTGCGGTCAACGAAAGGAACCTTACGATGCGTGTACGTTTTGTATATATTTATAGAAGGCCATAGTTATTTGATTTCCTGGTTTATGGATCTGCACACCCAAATGTTATCACTTTGGACAAAAATAATAATAATAATAATAATAATAATAATAATTTGAATTAATGTTTAACGTCGCGGCGGGAATATCTCACCCATAGGCGACGACTATATAATAATAATAATAATAAGTACTTTATATAGTGCCTAAAAAAATAGTACTTGTATTATATAATAATAATAATAATAATAATAATAATAATAAGTAATTTATATATCGCTTAGGATCTAGACAAGCTACTCAATGGCGCTGAACAAAAACGACAGTACTAGAAAATTATAATAATAAATGGTGAAGGAACAAGTCATATTAGCCATAATTGGACATGAACAAAGACAATGGTTTTGAAGTCAATTTGATTGCTTACTGGTTAATATATGTATTAATTTATAACAATTACTGCTATTGATGAGCAGTGATTTGAAAATAATTGTGCATTCAAATCTCAACAGTGGTATTTATAACAATTATTGACTTTATATTTATTTTCTGTCAACTGAGCATTCATAATCTCCAATTATTATTATTTTTTATGTTGGATCCGACTGAAAAGCATTTCCAATTTATTCATTAATCTTTTTATTTTATTTTTGTATTGGGGTTTAGTCGCTTTCTAGATTAATTCTAGTCAAACGGATTCCAAACATCTCTTTTGAAATGCATTTCAGCTGACATTTTATTATTTTTCGTTCACGTTTTCTTTTACGACAGGTGAGTACCAGGAGCATTGTGGGAAGGGCCAGTACCCAACGTGCAACGCGTGTCGCCAGAGAATCCCGACCTGTCGCGGTCAGCCCAGCCGTCGCTACCTTAACTTCCCGGTCTCCGACCCCAACAGCTCTCGTTACTTCCTGTGTTTCCGCGACAGGACTGTGGTGTACGGCACGTGCGCGGACTCGCACCGGTTCGATACGTTCCAAGTCAAGTGTGTACCAAAGTTCCCGGTTACCACACCGTTTCCTCGCTGGTCGAAGAAATGATGGAGCATCGTCAAAGACGACAGTGTGAACAATTCTTAGAACTTTGTATATTGTGGATGGTAGTCTATTAAATTTGAGATAGTTCAAGGGAGATGTCGGTCTGAAGGGACTATATAACAGTACGGTTTTCAGTTTTGTCGGACAGTGCGAGTACGTCCACTTGACAAGATAACACTGGTCTTCAGTTTTGTCGGACGGTGCGAGTACGTCATGTGACGTCATAGAACCACAGCTAGAACACCACACCTGCATAGACTGCGGCTAGAGGGTAAAATAATGGCGGTGATTTCTCCCGTTGAGTAATAATGTACATTATATGAACTCGGTGTGTAATGCATTAGAAAGGCGTTCAATCTTACCCTTGTACATTGTAATGACTCTTTTAGGGTTAAATACTATCAAACTATGCACAAAGGACACTTATTCATGATATCGAGGCATCGTATGTCTGTTTGTATTATATATACAGTAGGCCGTAATGATAATTATATAGATACATAAACAGAGCTACATTTGTCCAAGCGTTATCTTTCAAATTTGGAGATTTTAAGAGATAATGCACATTTCTATTTTGATTGGCTACAATTCATCAGTATAGTTTTCAGTTATTGCCTTTGGTTCGATTTGTATGAATTGTGACTTGTGGGTATTAATATTGTACTTATAGCAGTGGTAATGTGTTTTTATGTGCCTGGAATCTGAGTGTAAAACCCATGAAACGTCGGGTCTGGTCACGTTTTTATTGTTTTGAATTGAGCTTTAGAGTCGCTTTCTAGATTCTTTCACTTATATCACGACTTGTCAGTTTAGAGCATGAGGAAATCTGCAACATCCTTAGTCCAGAATATTTCAGTAAACCTGCGAGCACCAGCTGGTACTGACAAGATCAAGTATGATAACTATATTGGCATTTTACAGATAGCGCATCCTATCAATATCTCATCAGAAATGTAACTTTCGTGAACACCGAGGCCGCGTTCCCGGGGCGGGATTTGAACCTGGAACCTTTGCCTCCAAAGTCCAACGTTCTACCACCCGCCCCATGAAGCAATCTGGAAATCTTTCCTACGACTCGTGAGTCTATGCACTCAGTATACTGTAAATCACGAAATTAATGCATCACTAATTTAATGCGACCTCTAGATTTTAGACTTAAAAAAGACACCAATAAAATGTGAACGGCCATGTCTCCATTCATGTTTGTTCACTAGTCTTACCTTTAATGCGCAGCAATTGAATGCGACAATATGGCGGTCGCATTTTTCGCATTAATATTCTGCTCGCGTTAATTTCATGATTTACAGTACCTGGGGTTCATTCAAGATCCAATACATATCGAAATGTAGTAATACGTTCAGCCAGCATGTGTATACAAAGCTGAAGCAATAATTTAAAGGGTTTATTATACAATATGTACAGCTGTTACTACAGAAAGAACACCAGTTCCCGAGATTATGAAATCTTTTGAGTACGATTTCATGATCAAGCTAAAATTTGATATAGATTTGTGAGAAAAAACACCTCAATTTGAGCATGGAATCGCACTCGCAAAGATTACTTAATCTCGTGGGGTATAGTAGGACCTGAGATTACAAAACTTCCTGAGTACGATTTCATGCTCAGACTAAAAATTTACATGATGTTTTATGAACAAAATTCTGAGTCGAGTATGAAATCATACTCAGAAATGTTTCGTAATCTCGGGGCCAGAGCTCTTGGTCGAGAAAGAACAAGATGAGTCGTACAAAATATCTACAACACAATACTGATGCTACCATACCTTGAGGATATAGCACAAAATAACACTAGCATAACAACATTTACGCTTGTATACATGATGCTGACAAATAACAATTGCGATGATCGTACCTGATGGAACTATTATGAGGATTATCTTTGAGAAATATTAATAATAATAACGAAGATGTGCATACATTTATGTATATTGTGAAAGTTTTCTCACATCTCTACATCATTACATGGGTCAATGTGCATGCATTTCATCTTCTCAACTCCCTGGGGAGTATATACAACCCAAGCAGCCATTTAACCCTCTCAATGCTGAAGGCAACCGAAGATGCCCTAAAGAGCAGTGGCTGTGCCTAACCCAGCAGGGAGAGGGTTAATAGAGGCTCTAGAAGGTTAACATTCACAATTCCATCTCATCCTACCGGGTACCCATTCACAGTTGGAATAATTTTCTGGATACAATATTGCACTGTCCAGTGGTGTCATGATTGATATTGCTACTTTACATAACCACACGCAGTGGTAACATCTAAAATTAATATCATATTTATATAATAACAATATTTAATCACAGCTTTCAATGTAAAAAGTAGAATATTCCATAAAAACGTGCACATAAACAAGAAATGTGTTGGTGTATCACACATAATGTTGTTCACTGTGGCTAATGTTGAGAAGGAATATTTAAGTATGATATTTGTAAATATTAAGTATGATGTTCTATACATGGAATTAACTGCCCTATAATAATAATATAGCAGTCGGTATGGAAAATGGAATATTGAAAATCATATGCATCATGCTATTCTACACATTCTTGGAAACTTCACAACCTAGAGTGTAAACTACTGCAAATCACAATACTATCCTTAATAATTGTTTATCACAGAATAATCTTGATATTCAGTTCATCTACTTGACATTCAGTCCATCTACTTGACATTCGACTTGCTTGACATTCAGTGCATTTGTTTTAACATTCAGTCCATCTATTTGACATTTAGTCAATCTACTTGACATTCGACTTGCTTGACATTCAGTGCATTTGCTTGAGATTCATTCTATCCATTTAGCATTCAGTTTGTCTACATAACATTCAGTCCATCTTCTAGATATATATTCGACTTGCTTGACATTCAAGTGTGTTTGCTTGACATTCAGTCGATCTGTTTAACATTCAGATCATCTACTTGACATTCAGTTTGTCTACTTAACATTCAGTCCATCTTCTTGATCTATATTCGACTTGCTTGACATTCAAGTGTGTTTGCTTGACATCCAGTTGATCTATTTAACATTCAGTTCATCTACTTGATGTTCAGTTCATCTACTTGACATTCAGTCTCAGTTGGTTTGCTTGACATGCCGTCCACGTTCTTGCAAATTCAGTCCACTTTCTTGCAAATTCAGTCCACTTCGTCTCCAGTGTCTTTCTGTTGGTCTCTGAGGGCCACGATCAGCTGGTTGGCCAGCATAGACAGGATCTTGTCTAGAGGGTCCATCACCCCGCGCTGCATCCACTTGGGGATGGTGACCCGCGCGTGGGAGAATCCCAGCTTCTGCAGGACGAAGTCCACACCTACGGGGTCGATCTGTTTACTGGCCCAGTGTAGTAACCTGCAATAGAACAGCAAGTTTTTAAGTAGATCTAAGTCAAAATCCTATCAGCGAGTGAAACAATATTAATCAGATGTGATTCAATTTAGCGAATGTCAGAATCAGCCAGGATTTCATGAGGACCAAGGTTCATGTTCAAGACTCCACAACAGTGTTTTACATAATTATATCTCTTAAAAAGTTGGCATCTGACAATTTTTCTTTATTAAATCTATATTATAAAAAATACAAATAAAAACCCTTGGATGTTAAGGACACCCTAATTAAAAGGTCCCCCCCCAAAAAATGTCAGCGTGGGAACTCATTTTCGGATTCAGCGGCCTCAGATCATCTTAAATACTTGAGTTCCCACCTTTTATTCAAAAATACTTCTAGGCTCTTACAGAGGCCTCTTTCAGAAATATTGTCTAGTCTACTATAGTTAACAGAACAGCGTGCGCTCCTGGCTATCTATGGTATGTTCCTTTCAGCACATTACACTGTCCGGAGTACTCCGGAGAGACACTTGTGTCAAAGGAACGTGTTACACAATTCTCGCACAGTGTGCGGGCTGTACTCACTAGCGAGGTGGTGCAGAGCGCACAGATATGAAACAAAATGGCTGCCGAAAGTCGTAACACAAAATAGTGCAAAGAGTATGTGAGCCATTATGGCAATTCATTTTCTAGACACCTTATACATTATATTTATCATATATTAAGTTGCTTCTGTTTATTCTTTTCAATGTGTCTTAGGCCCAAAAAGCTTATTTTATACTGTCAAACTTTACGTTGTTAGGGAAGCTTTGATCTGTAGATAGGCACCAATATTTTGTCTGCCATCTTACATGTGCGAGAAATCTGCGCGAAGTGTTCCTTTCAGGACTTTTCAGAACTCTCCTGTGACACGACCTGTCTGTGCGAGTACAGTGTTCTGTTCTCAAAGGAACGGCCTCCTAGACATTGACACGTATTTCTGAGCCTGCAGTGGATGTGTGAGACAGACTACTTTACCTGACTGTGGGCTCTAACTGCCAGGTTTTACAGTGGAAGTCTCGGTAGTCCTGTTTCAGAGCTGTCGTCGGGTCGGTCAGCTTCTTCTTGTCAAGGTCAGAAGACTTGGAAGATTTAGAGGACAGACCCAACGAAGTTTTGCTACCTGTGAGCAGAAAAATACATCACAAATCACAACTCAGTGGCATATTTAACTTTTATTCTTAGTATAGTAAGAAACAATTTGACTGTAGTCAAGATATTATATTTTTCAATATCTGAGCGATGTTACTCTGTAGTTTTAAATGTACAATTCCACACAATCTCAAATGATGAATTAAAAATAAAAAAAATGAACATTCCTAACTATAATGAACAGAAAACTATACATTTGTGAAAAATAAAACAGATTTCCAATGTACAAAAATGGCAGCTGTATTTTCTACATACATTAGACTATTCTAACATATTACAAAAATAATTTTAACGAAAACAATATGGCCGACCTTTGTCCTTTTCTTTGATGTAGGATGATACGAGGTCATGGAGGAAGAGAATGACCTCTGCGTCCATGGCAACAAAGATGTGGTCGTAGAACTCGGTGACGAAGCTACTCTCTACCACTGGCTGTGGATCTGCATTAACAAAGTTGACATTTTGAAATTAATCATCAATTCCCTTATTAATTAAAATATTTTACTTATAAAATACTTAAATAAAGGGAATGAATCTCCTTGAATTAACATATCCATGAATTACTTACGATAAAATATCCAGAAACAATTGATAATTCATGAAACTACAGTTTTAATGGATGATAACAGTAACATTTAACCTAATAATTTGAACAGGTGAAAATAATTAAATTTGTAGATTTGTTAATTATTAGAAAAATATGAAAATTTAAAATGATCAGTGTACGTGTAAATAGGAACAACCAAAATAAAGTACAAAATATTACATGGTTGGAAATGAAATGGTAAATAAAAAATAATTGTGTTCGAATAATTAGAAAATTACAATTTGAAAGAAATTGGTCATGTTTGTATTCGTAGGGTCATAAAAAAATTAATATACTTTGGCGATTAATTTAGGTGTTAGGTGTTAGTAGTAGGGTACTCATGGTTATAAACTTTTCCATTGATAAGATGCCCACTGACCGTCATTCTGAGGTTCAAACTCGCCCTGGTAGTGGAACGTCTTGAGGTTCATGTACAGAGACGGAAACTCGAAGATGACCTCCGTCTCGTGGTTGTACACCTGAGACTTGCGGAGTTTGCGGTGCTCACTGGGACTCTCGCCGCGGTCGCGGTGTACGCTCGGGAACAATTCTGCTTCTGAAACATGTACGTGCATTCTGTAGATACAATATGCCTATTTAAATTTAATTAATTTTGTTGAGTATATTATATATTTACAATCTCTGTATATCTATGAAATGCCTGGACTCTGACCTTTCATCTCTGACGATGAGAATGCGTAGTTGAACCAGTCCTGGACACTGGTGAACTGCTGAGGGACGTAGTGACCTCGCGACACCTTGCAGATGGTGGTCATGTGGGGGGTCTGCCCCCCCGACTTCTGTTTGCCAGCCCGTCCCCCCTTGGTCAGCTTGTGGCCGATGTTGAACGTTAGGTCTTGGACGATGTGGGTGCCTGTGGAGAACAATGTAATGACAATTTAACCCTCTCTCTGCTGGGCTAAGCAACAGTACATGTACATAGGAAATATCCAATTGTATCTAGCATGAACAAGGCTAATTAAATTTTAATTTAATAAAAGAAAATTATTTAGGGTTTAGAGGCACTTTCTAGATTCTTTCACTAATATTACGACTTGTATTGTCAGTTTAGGGTAGGAGGAAACCTGCAACATCCGTAGCGCTGAATGTTGCAGTAAACCTGCAGGACTGGCAGGTACAGACAGATCAAGGATGATATCTGCATTGCCACTCTAGTGCATCCTATCAATATCAAGTCAAATTTAACTTTCGTAAATTTTGATCCCGGGGTGGGATTTGAACTTGGGACCTTTAGCTCTGGCCTGCGTAAAGGGGCGTATATTTACGCCGAACATAAAGCATGGAGTGCATGCACAGATTTACATGTATACCATGATTACATTCTGATATATGTCCAGCATAAATGTACACCCCTTTCGTGAAACGTATGCCTGAAGACCAAACGTTCTACCATTGCAACAAACAAACAAACTGTCAAATTTCTTTCAAAATCAGCTACCAATCTCACAAGTATATCTCTAGACTCCTACCTCTGTCTGGTGTTTTCTGGGCCTCAGTGGAGAAGTAGATGTAGGGCTCCCTGATGTTGAAGATGGCCCAGGACTTGGAGCGGAAGTTGATGCCGTGGAAGGAAGCGAAGGAGAGGTTCTCGCCCTGCAGCGTCACGTTGCCGCCCAGGATCATGCCCTCACTGGGCAGTATCTGGGGCAGCATGCGGAAGTTGCAGCCAACCAGATGTTCTAGAGCCCCCTGCCAGTGTCGATGATGTCGAAGCTCTGCCAGAACTACATGGAATAGATTTAGATACGAGACATTAACATTTCCGCTCTAAAGGTTCACCTGGCAGGGTTAGAAATTAATATTAAAATGACAAGTTAACCCTCTCTCTGCTGGGCTAAGCAACAGTACATGTACATTAGTGGGGCGGCTAAGCCCTAAAAAACAGTCGAATTGTTCACATTGTGGTAAAAGCATGAAATTTGGAGAGAATGTA
>JAVCKZ010070136.1:0-13934 GCA_034780755.1 Lepetodrilus elevatus
TTTGCTCATTTCTACCAATACCATTCATATTTGAACAATATTTTTTGCTAATAACGTTCTAAAAAATGCTAAACTAGTCATTAGAAGAAACATGTCCTGGCACTGGAGATGTCCTTTAAAGTCCATGAACGTTCTTTTTTCAAACTCGGTTTTGAAGAAACAAGTGAATTTCATGAAGAGTCCTGCCGTATCTAGGAAAAGTCTGGTTATTCATATTATTTATTATTTCTTTTCTTTAGTGTCCCAAATAATTCTTTTTTACAGAAAATCCAGTTTACAAGATCTCAATATGGCATGGGATGTACATCATACCAGTGGCCATTCATTTTATCTCGGATTGAACATGTAAATGTACATGGCTGAACGGTTATCCTCCCATCCTAGGCGGTACAGAATTAGTGCAAAACTTCCAGCTATCAATATCATGTTTACGGTATGTGATACAATTTGTGTTTCAGCTGCTGGTGTGTTGAAAGGTTACGACCCTCTTCTTAATCTTGTACTGGATGGAACAACAGAATATCTGAGAGGTTGGCACCACATTCATCATCATATGCTTAAAACTATAATATACAATAGACCTGGCAGGGCTCCAGACTAACATTCTGAGTTACTTGCCCGCAGAGCAAGTCAGGGCAAGCAGCAAAGGTGCAAAATGATAAAAAGTAGGTTGCCCGCAGTGCAATTTAACTTGCCCCTGTACGTCAGGAGCATATGTTAGTCCAGAGCCCTGCCTCACATTACTAATTGGGACCGGCTATTTTTGTCCGTTATATATGCGAAGTCCGTTATACGGATATACCGTAATTAGCGTTAGACAGGACCGGGACTCCAGATTCAGTAAGTTATAGGCGAGTGGCCAGTTTATGCGAGACCGTTATATGCGCGGTCTACTGTAATTAAGATGAGTCTTTGCATATGGCGAAATATTTCCACTGCGACATGAAACAATTTAATTCAATCAATGTAGATAGTAGACACTGGTAATAGTGGTATGTAGTTTTCCTCTGGTGTAGTGTTTTACTAGAACAATAAGCCACCTCCGGAGTTTCGAGTACGCACAGACTACACGTACGTGTGTCAGAGGTGAAATAATATTATGTAGTATAATGCTGTTATGGATGCACAAATTGTTATCCGTTATGATGTTTGAGATTTTCAACTTATCATCCTCATATATTGTTCAATCATGAATACCTCTACATACCACTATAAATCCAACATTATACCTACCAAATTAATATGGCTTCACAGAAGTTCTTATTGTTGCATATGGTTGAAAAATCTGCACAGTGACGTTAAACACCATAATCACTCACTTCCACTGCAACGTACATTCAATCAATTCACATGTTTCTAAAAACAGACCGTCTTTAACCATGGTGACTGTTTCAGATCCAGACGATCCGTTCAAACTGACGGAAGACACGAGGAGTCTGGGATTAGTGGTGTGCCGAGGAACGTCTGTCGTGTTGATCTGTCCCGCCGACGGCATGGAGGCGATCGCCAACCCTTTCGTGCAGCAGGACGGGTGATGACAGTGTTCACGAGGATCGTGTACGTGTGGACGCTCTAACACAAGCGACCGGTGCATATGTTCGTTGTGGTGGAAGGACTGCACGAGTGCTGTAGCCGATGTGACCACCCTCATACAGACGATATCAAGACATTGGTTGTATCGCCATGGTTTTCATTGAAAGTGGAACTCGATAGTCGGTGCACATACATGTATTGAAGTTTAAGAGATTTTGAAAAAGTTTGGACTCTGAAATATGGAAATTTGACTTTGGGGGTGTAGGCCCAAAATAATTTCATTACAGAAAGGGGATACATTGAAATTAAACTTGTATCATTTCTGTTTTTTTTTGCACTGATGTGAACAGTTATATTCTATAGCAGATGCATGGGATCAGTCAGTCAGTCAACTGCGAGTTTGTCGTCTGTGCTGAAGTGAACTTGAATTTCATTGGAAGACCAAGCATATTCTTTTCCAACCTGCTGGAAAAAGAACTAAACAGCCATGGCCCATGTTGGCAATGTTACTAGTATGTAAAATGTTTATAATAAAAGCCATTCAATATGCGTAACATTCACGTTTCATTCTGTGGTGATTTTCATATTTGTATTCAGTAGAAGAAAAATAATGTCTTTTTATGATGTGCGTTATCCATGCTCAAATGCGTTATTGTTACCCCAGTCAACGGATCTGTGTGTGCACTTATTTCATCTCAACTCATTGAGGCGTATAAAACCCAAGCTTCCATTTATTGCATTATCGTACGGTTTACATCTATTCACAATTCTATCTTGTCCTACCAGGGGTATGTTCAGGACAGACTACAATTTTATACTTTTTGAGACAGCACTACAATAGTCGTTCAGCCAACACTGGTAGTACTACGTAGTGCTACGGTTTGGTTCGGCTTTTGAGCCCGTAGTGTTTGGCAGCAAATAGTAGGAAAACCCAAAGCATGCAGGGAATTGGCTGCAGAACTGTAGCTAGAAGATGCCCCGTTTACTATTTTGCTATCTAGGGTGCCAGAATAAATAGTAAACGGGGCATCTTATAGCTACAGTTCTGCGTAAACCGATTTCCTGCTATTTTGATACAAAATTGGTCAGCCAGCCACTACATTTAGAAAAGTAGCATATTGTAAAGTATATAATTGTAGTATGTTCAAGATCGGATACAATACATATCGCTACAGAAGCCTGTAGTGTTTTATAGGAAAAACCAAAGCATGAAGCGAATGTACTTAATGCATGCGCAGACCGATTTCCTGTTAATTTCCTACTACCCGTTCAGCCAACAACTAATTTGTAGAAAGGTAGTGTAGTGTGGTGAAGCAATCGTAGTGCAGCTTGAAAACACCTCAGGTTCGACAGCTAAGTCTGTGCAGATGGCAAAGTTTTATGGATATGTAGCCGGGTGTGATATAAGATGCTCCTACTGGTCTTGGCCAGAGGGGGTTACCCCTTTGGCTCAGTCGGTACAGCGTTGGACTCGCACTCCAGCAACTCGGGTTCGAATCCCAGGGTGATCGGCATGATCCTGTTTCAATGGCGCCCAATGAAGTAACTGGATTAGTAACTCGAGGACGAGTCGCCATGTGGAGGGGGATTATGTAGCCGGGTGTGACATAAGATGCTCCTACTGGTCTTGGCCAGAGGGGGTTACCCCTTTGGCTCAGTCGGTAGAGCGTTGGACTCACTCCAGCAACTCGGGTTAGAATCCCAGGGTGATCGGCATGATCCTCTGTTTCAGATATTTCAAGGCAGCTTTGCTTCATATGTAAACTTACTTCCATTCAGGACAGGAAAATAAAATTGCAAAGACAAAATATTTGTTCACGTGGTTTATTGCCATACTGATGATTGGCTACTCGATGAATTCTCATTTGGCTGACAATATATACTACATATCACATCGACTGTCCTATCACGCTACAGTCTAGACTATGTACATTGTGACCGACTGCATGAAGCCTTGTGGTATAAATTCAATCTACAAGATTTACAATTACAGAGTTGCATTCTTAAATTAACCATGATTACAGGGTTTGTTTTGCAAATAAATAAGCTTAAACTGACTGCATACATGTAAGTACACACTATAGCTTGATTACTAATCCTCATTCAATTTTTGAACGAAAATATGTTTAAACCAAGTACACATTTACACATAAACCAAGTATCCTACTCATTCAAGCGTTCATTCTGTTATCTTCATGGCTGGTAAGATGAAGTTTGCACTTTTCCTATCAAATCGTTGAACAAAGTTGGTAATAAATCCAGAACTAAAGCATGATCTTCAAATCTCTATTATTAGATCAATAAAGCGGCACAAGACAATTTCTGCCAGAACTACACTTAACCATATACCCGGTAATAGAAATTGCTTTGATATATTTTTAACCCTCTCCGTACTGGCAGCAATCGGAGATGCAGTACTAGTCCAGCATGGAAGTGGTTAAAACAGACGACGGTACTGTGGAATGGTACATAGATAATGGTACACATGGTACATAGATACAGGAGGTACTAGAACAGGCACCAGGCATTTCGCAATGAAGGTTGTAATGAATGACAGCAAAGACCACAATGTTTCTGTATAGTCAGAATATAAATACCGGGAACAGATGTGGTTGGTTGGTTAGTTGAATGGTGTGTTAATGGGTTAAAGGAATAAGGAAAGAAAAGAAAAAAAACATGGGACTTCATAATAAATTGTGACCAGATTTGACAAACGATGGACCCACCAACAATTTGTTCTTTGGCTTTATGATGAAACCATTAAGTCATTGGGTAGATGCTACAATGGAGTATTTTGAACATAGGAAACAAAATGTAGTTTAGTATTTCTAAGGTTAGAATACATTGAAACTGATGTGATATTATATATATTTTATTTTATTTTGCCAACTTCGCAATTTAAATCATAAATATCTACTATGGGTGCATTATTTGAAATTCTCGTGAGTCGATATGATAGTGGCATCACAACCAAATATATATATATATATATATATATAAAGTGAACAATATATAGATAAACATGTGTAAAAAATAGTGTAATTTCGCAAATATATCAAGGACAAAAAGAATTATACAAAGTAAAATTAATTTGATTAATAAGCATAATTTCAAATCTCACATTTACTGAACGCAAGTTTTGGAAACAAGGAAATCCTTTTCAAACATGATCTACTTAGATCTTATAATGAATAATACTTCCAATATGGAATGTTACGTCAAATTATTCGTGGGATAACATTTATTAAATTTATTAAATTAGAATAGACACTAACAATTTTGCATGTCTCCATTTTCTTTGTTTTATTTAATCTCGAAGAATATTGAAATCCCAAATTAATAAATATGCATGGAATCTTGCTTCTCCTAGCTTCGCTTTTCTCTAGTTTTTATCAGAGTTAGCTGATGAGGCATAGGCAAGATATGAATCTGAAAGGTTTTATTCCATGAATTTGAATAACTGTTCTCACATGCAACGGAATGTAGGCCACATTGGCTTTGATCACCGAATGAGTTTCTGTTTTACATCACAGCGGGAATCATACTTGACCATTTAGAATGACTGAATTAGTGCTTTACGTGGCAGCAGGAATATTTTACTCACACGCGACGCTCATCACTGAGAACACTGGTGTATGTGTTATCTAGAGTCATGTTTAATGCTGGACTTTCATATATACACTAGTATATCTCCCTGACACTAGACTAGATTGACATCGGTCAAAATAGATTGATTTCTTGCTTTACATCGAATATCTCCCCCCAATATGCGACCGGTAAAAATAGAAATAAATGTATAACTTACCATAGCAGATTCGCAAAGTTTACCAATATACAGTTACAGATTACAATAACATCTACATTCTTCTAGCATTTTTAAGATTTGTTTTATCAAAATTAGTTTTCTAGGAATTAAAAAGGAGTCCTTTCATATCAATAACAATCTTTAGTAAATGTACATTTCAATTCATTTTCCTTATCACCACTGGAAGGCAAATATTAAATTTACGTACTAAACAACATTTAATTTTCATCTAAAAAACACATACCGGTATAACATGTCTCAATTTCAACCCGAACATTCCATTTTGTGCAAGTACAAGAATCAACAAATGGAGGGCTATATAGTAAGAAGAAATTAATTTGCATATGAATGATAATATAATTTTTCAATATTAGTATTTACAGAACATAAAATATACCACAAGAACATTATCACTTAACTAACTGCTGGCTTAACCACTCAGGGCACCTCTGGTTGCCACCAGCCGGGTAACGGTTAATATGAACCTATCGTAACATTAGTTAATTACCAGTAACGATGGAAAACGAGACTAAGTTTGGTGTTAATCCAGTGTTGTTTTCTATTACCCAGTAACGTTGACAACACAATACAAATGCAATTTGTACACATTAACATACATGTGCAATAAATAACCAACAACTATCAACAATATCAGCACCACTGTAATGGTAATGAGAGGTCGAATATACAGAATATACACCACAGCCATTGTGGTACACAGATACACTAGTGGCTCCACAGTGATAATATTAGTAATGCTTAACATGTGAATACGACAAACTACTTATTCTAAAGACTGAAACACAGTTTTAAATCATTTAGATTATGATATGAAAGATTTTGTGATGTTTACATAACACTCAAAGAAAATATGCTCATGAAAAAAAAAATCAAATTAAAATAATCGTAAGCAATGTATTTCTACAAACTGATGTGGAAAATAATGCTGAAAAGCTCTTAATGGAATGTGACAATGACTTTGAAACAGGATTTTGATTCCGAGGAATAATTTCGGAGCAATGGCAATTACGGTGGGAGTGCTCGAATAA
Organism: Lepetodrilus elevatus; assembly: GCA_034780755.1. NCBI lineage: Eukaryota > Metazoa > Mollusca > Gastropoda > Lepetellida > Lepetodrilidae > Lepetodrilus > Lepetodrilus elevatus. The sequence goes on from JAVCKZ010070136.1 coordinate 6,388, forward strand.
AAAAAGTACGCAAATGACCTCAGCCGTGGTTCGCCACTTTTTTTAGCGCGAGGTAATGTTGCCCGACGCATATCCTCGGTGGGTTCGTATCAACAATCGTAATTATGTCGACGATCTTGCAGCAGACGCTGTGTTCGTACAACAGATACGCAGTATACCACTGGCACACACACTGGAACAGGAAAATATCAAAACAAAGTTTCTAAAAGAGACAAGCCAGAATGCTAGAATTACTTCTTGTACAAGTAATCCAACAATAGTCTATAGTAGATAGTAGATATACTCAGCAACATTACTTAAGGGCCAGTAGTGTTTTTTTAGTTCTATATTTTAACAAAGAATTTCTAAATAGACACCAGATACTCATTATAAACTTACATACACATTGGAAGAATCTGGTCATCTCCAGAAAGCCCATCTCCAAAATTTGGTGGGAAGGCCAACCACAAAAATCTGTCGGCCCTTATGTTATTTTGTCGAGTATACTAAGAGTTGTGCATAGTTGTCAAAGTAATAAAACTAACCAAAAAAAATTATAATAATAACAGTTATTAAATGGTAAACATATTTAGTTTTTACAATGTATACCGGTACTAAACATTGATACAGACCATTAGCGAGGCTGACAAGATACACGCAACACAGCTTAAATATGGATACAGTGCAGAAGTAGCCATGCTTTACACACTAGTGCGATGCCCTACGGTAGTTCATGGTTACATTTGTTTGGTATTTAATAAATAACATGTTAATAGAACAAAAGAATATTAGCTATATATCTGAACAATATCTATTGCACTAAATCACATTCTCTGTCAGTGAACCGTCTATATCTAGGTATGTTCTCGTCGTAATAAACAAACTCGGACATTGGTACAATGTCGGCGTGACATTACGCGAGCATGACATACCTCAAGGTCATTGTTCCATTGGATCTACATACTCTACTAACTTGGCTGCAAACTCGAACCATCACCATAAATTAAGTCCTCGCATATATTCCATCATACATTCAACAGTGACAATCTAAAGTAAGCTATACCACACGATTTGCATCACAATTTTCAGGACTTTCCTGGTCCTTTTGGTACGGACCATTCTGGCATTTGTCTTTTGTTCACGTCTCGACGGTTTCTCAATAAATACCTTGCTGCTTCCAGGACGTCATGGAAGATTTGATTGGAGCTGGAAGCCCAGGTAATGTGTGTGTGTGCGAGACACAACCATACCTTGTTCCGGGCTCCGTTAACATACAAGCCACATCCCCAATAGTACATGACAAAACAACTCGAACAGTTCTTCATCCAAAATATTCTCCCTGGCCTATAAACCTGGCATGCATAATTCTAATGTTTCCATCATTTCCAATAAATGTCCTGAACTTTCAAATTAAATTCCATTCAAATTAAATTCCATAATAAATTTATCGAAAAATATTCATTCATAATTTCACTAAAAACCTAACAGTTTGTCAAGGGTTTTACAACAAGCCAATATTCCGTAAAAATAATATTTTCATTAATATTTTCATAAACATTATTTGTGTATGCAATTTAGATACTGAATACATCAATATTTCCCCCTGCTAATTCACAATCTAACAAATCGCTCACAATGATGACAAACTGTGGGAAACATTTCAGGGTAATTTAGCTGTTTGAATGTAAACTAGGCCTGCGTTTCAATGCAGTTAACTCGTTCTATGGCGCCCGTGTATCGAGACGCTCATATACGCTTGACGAATCCTAGATGCAGCTGTTCGGGAACTTCGATGGTTTCCAAGGCGATGGAGGAAGGGTTAAAGGGGAAGGTCACGGGATAGGAGTATTTCGTGTCCATCAACAGTGTGTTGGCCAGTCCCTGGCGATTCTTCAACTTCTCCTGGATCTTGCGGATGAACGCGATCGGGACGCGCTCCTCGAATTCGTCCACTGGGGTGTACAGGTTGAGGATCTTCACGATCTTCAAACACAGAGAAATGTTGTTACACAGCAATAGAAACTAACGTTAAAACTTACTAGCCTGAATAGTGATACATATAACAAATGTTATGAATTTCTACTAGTCCTTAGGATACCATTAGCATTGGGAGAAATGGCCTAGGCTAGCGAGCTAGTGATAATTTCGACCCCCGATTGCATTGTACTTGGCTATGGAGGGATTAGAATTATCTGAAGACTGTGTGTGTAAAATATCAAGTATTAAATCCATTTGCATGAAACAGCTCTGAACATAACCTGTGACAGTGATTATCATCAATGTTAAGATCAGTTCTGGTCGCAGTAGACTAAGAAAGAACAGGGCCCGAGATTACGAAACTTTCTGAGCACAAAAACGTACTCAGACTGTGACGTCACATGACGTTTTATGAACACAATTCTGAGTTGAGTATGAATTCGTAATCTCGGGGCCAGGAGTTTCTCTGGATGACAGCGCTAGTGCACTAGATGACAGTGAATAGTGTTGCAGTGAATGCCAAAGCACCAGTTGGTATAGACGAATCATTATCATTATTATTAGTGGTAGTAGCAGTATTATGACTATTATTACCTGTGGCAGAGTGAGTTTGGAGCACATCTCGCACACACTCTCCACGTCGGCGTCAGTTTTGCGCGCCTGCAGTAGTTGCGACGCCTGGATGATGGTTTCTAGTGTGGAGGCCGCCCCGGACTCGTGCAGCTTGTTGTCTCTCAGCCACTGCTCCAGATGACTGATGTTGTACCTGGCCAACACAACAAGTACATGTAGACAACAACCATGTGTGTGTGTGCATCTTACTATGTGCAAGTCCTGCCGTGTGTCAGCCTAATCATCAGTGAGTCGAACTGTAACCAAGCACTGTGCTGATCCTGTAAGTCCAACACTCTGGCCGAGACCAGTAGGAGCATCGTGAACAGCTAACGATCATATGGGGAATGTTCATGAACAGCTAACACTAACAATCATTTGGGGAATGTTCATGAACAGCTAACACTAATGAGCACTTGGGGAATGTTCATGAACAGCTAATACTAGCGATCATTTGGGGAATGTTCATGAACAGCTAACATGATCATTTGGGGAATAGCTAATACTAACGATCATTTGGGGACTGTTCATGAACACCTAGTACTAAGGCTAATGCTGGTCTATCCGCGGAGGACATACACACCTGATCTGCATGCCCTTGGACCAGTTACACATGTCCTTCCTCAACAACAGGTTGTTCAGCGCCCCGGCACAGATGAAGTAATACAACTGAAACAGCAATGTTCACCAGCAATGTTCACCAGCAATGTTCACCAGCAATGTTCACCATTAGTGAGTGAGCTGCCGAGTTTCAGCAGGAATTATTAGACATCCAATGACATATACTGAATGTCAGAGATCGCATTTAGAAGACAAATTCTCAGTAATTTATTCAATAGTGGATGCTAAATGAATTCATCAAACATGTACGGTAAATAAACAAACAATCTTCAAGCTTGGTTACTAATTCTTGTTCATTCCTGAATAAAAATGCTTGAACATAGAGATAAAAAAAAAAGAAAAACAATTGTTGCAATAACATTCAAAATAAAATATTTATAATGAAAAGAAAACCGAATGACATTGGTAATAAACTGGAGAAAAATTAATCAAACTATCGTGAAAGTATGCTTCAATTTCATGCTTCAATGTCATGTTTCAACTTCATGTTTCACTTTCATGTTTCACTTTCATATTTCAATTAGTGTTTCAGATCATGTTTCAACTTCATGTTTCAATTTCAGCTTCATGTTTCAGCTTCATGTTTCAATGTCGTGTGTAGAGATGCCAGTAGAAGAGCGGGTGTTAACTGACCTGTCTGAATATCTGTTTGACTAGTTCCGGGTCCACCGCGTGCTGGCTCACCACTTTCATGTAGTTGTCCAGCTGTGGGGGTAATATGGAGGAAATACTATCACATATGACTACACACAAATCTTCATACACATACACACAGAATTGTATCATTTTGGATCAAGTGATTTACCTTGAAAATAATAAATTACAAAGTAATTTTTTAATTTCTAAAAAAAATGCTACGTTACGGTATTGTATATAAAAAAATATTTTAGAAAATTATCGAAAAGTTATTTGTAATTTTTCGTAATCTCAGGGCCTGATCTTCAAAAGCTTACATAGAGTTGTAGAGATGACCACATATATAAATAAATAAGCTAGTTGTGCGCTCACCGCTCGCATAAGGGAATCCAGCGAGTACGTCTTACTCTCGTCGTCCAGGTCGTGAGCGTTGCTCATGGACCGACCTCGCAGACCCGACGGCTTGCTGGCAGTCAGACCGGCGATGGCTTCGTGCTCCAACATGGCGGGTACTGGAACATCACAACAAAACTATCCAAAATGTTGACCGAATTATACAAACTATTTCCGATTCCTCAATAGATGTGTTAAATTTCCATTTAACGCTGACCCTGTTGGCAGCAACCAGAGATGCCCTAAAGAGCAGTGTCTGTGCCTAATCCATCAGGAAAGTTAAAATGTTAAAATATATGTATCACGAATTCCTGTTAAATTCATCCATACAGATGTATACACACCCACACACACCCACATTTCTACTAGCCCTTAAGATACTAGCATCGGGAGAAATGGCCCGGGCCTGCGCGCTAGTGTTAATTTCCATCCCTGCATTCTCACCTATGTTCGGCTGTATGTGCTCCTGCATGACCTTGAGAAGTCCCTGGTAGATCCACACGGCCAGGTCGCTGAACACCTGCCTGTACTCGGAGAGGTCAAAGTTGCGGAGACACTGCTCCGTCTGCTTGGTGGTGCTCTCGGCCTGGAAGGTCTTCTCTCCGCTGTACTGTTTGAGCGTGTGCAGGATGCGACACGTGTTGGCCAGCCACATCGTACAGCGCGCCATGTCGTCCGGGTGTTTCTGGAAGTGTTTCAGAATTTGTTTATTATCTCACGCCCAATGTAATTTCAAATAATCCAGTGTTGTTATCTCCCTTTGGATAATAGGTATTTATTTTCAATTGTGAAGTTGATTCATTATTTATCTAATGCTATCGATGAATGAATGAATTAGTGCTTCATGTCATAACAGGAATATTTCACCCATACACAACAACTGTACAATATTATTTTACAATATTATTACTAATTAAAGGGAGGTAATTTTATGTAATACTGTCGTTATCTCCCCTTTGACCATAAGCAACTCAAAATTCAGAAATTATTTAATTATTCTTTTAAATTAAAATGAAAACATGTGAAGGTAATTCCACATTATTCTGCGAAGCTATCCCTCCTTTGAAAATCTTGATGTTTGGTTCCAAGAATTATTTTACAGCTGGTTTAATCACAAACATAACTCCTGTTCTTGCTCAGGGCTCGACACTAAGGATTGTCCGCCTGCCTGGGACAGGCATTATCCACAGGTGGACAAGTGAAATAGCCCAGATTAACAAACCCTTTACCTACAGGGCAAGTAGTTTCATATCGGACAGGACACAGGGACAGGTGCCTCAAAACGTTAAGAGTCCTATTGGTTTGTTAATTACCTTGACAGCCTTCTTGATGCTGTTGATGGTGCCGGTCAAAAGAGAGCGAACCTTGTCGTCGTCGTTGGTGTAGTCGGTGTGACGCACGCACATGAACAGGATGTAGGACGGCAGACCAGGAATCATACCAGAGGCAATCTTTGGCTTCAATTCTAGAAATACGAAATATTTCAAATAGTAAAGATGTTTCTATGGAATTAAAACATACGTTTTGAAAAGGACTTTTTTTAAAAATAATAAAAAATTTACTTTTTTATTTAAATTTTTTTGTTTTTGTTTTTTAGAGTTGCTTTCACTTTTTTAACATAATATATGAAGGTTTGTTGGCAGCAAGGTTTACTGCGAGATCCCCGGGGAGTACCTAAGATGAGATTCTTGAGTAGCGCGCCCTCGTCTTCACGGCGGTACTCCAGCATGCCCAGGTAGATCCGCTGGCGATGTTTGACCGTGGCCAGCGTCCCGTCTCCACTCTTCTCGTCGCGCTCGATCTCGGCCTGGATCTCAGCCGCTGGAACACGACAGTCACGACGTGACACAATCTTAACACAATCAGGTACAACCTGAGACAACCCATTGGCATTGCAACCAGACCAAATCAATTATAATTCAACATATCCCATTTTGTGATAACGGAGTTTTTAACATCATTGTGGGAATCTTTAACTCATTTGCGATGATGATATCCCACTACGATCCAATAAAAAGATGATAATCTATCATTAATAATAATAATTATAATAATAAGTACTTTATATAGGGCCTAGGATCTAGACTAGTTACTTAATGGCGCTGATAAAACTCATTATAATTTCACGCAAACCATTCAAATTTTCAACACAACCCATTAACAATATATTTTTTAGTAGTATGTATTTTAACCAAAATATCAATTACAATGCACAAATTCTGGATAATTTTCTATTTGGGTGAAAATCAAAATACATTCATGCTGATAATACTGTACTATGAAGTAAAAACAAATTGTCCACTGGAAATTGCATGCACTTGTAATCTATGTGAATTTAATTCATCATAACATAACGTGAATACAAAAAAATAATCTCATCTTTCATGCTGACAAAAAGGTTTATCATTGATAATACAACAACAACTTCTGGTATCTTGAAGTGCATTCAACTGGACTGAATAAAAATAAAATTAAAATATCAAGAAAATATTTCTAATTGGGCAGTAGCTCGATTGAAACTTCTGGCCATGTGACCTAAAAACTAAAGACAGACTGTAAACAGTCCGAGACTGTAGCTCAGCACATGCAGTGGTCACAGTACGGGTGTTATCGATATCGCTAAAAATACCGTCTTACCCGAGGTGGGACTGAGCGATATCGAGGATGAAATTGTAAGCGATCGCTGCATACGTCCTACGAGAGCAGCAAGGAACGTGAAAGCCAATGTTGTAATACAATACATGAGTCAGATGGCAGTGGCTTCATAGATCTATTCCAAATCAAACATGTTCATGAAAAAAAAGCTCTACTGTTCAGGATTTGAAAGGATCGTCTGCCTGCCCGGGACAGGCCACCAGATGGGTCTAGAACTTGAAACATCACATTCGTAGTCTGAAACACTAACCCCTGTGCTACCCAGGACACTTATAAATAGAATGGCGTAACTCCAAGGTAATCGTAATTCCAACCTTACCCGTAGACTACACACAATTGCTACGGCTTTTACGGCTTTTACGCCTTTACGGCTTCCTCCGAGTTACGCTGTTTCGCATAGGAGAGTTTTTGATTGAATTAGTTCTTTACGTCGCACCAGAATTCCAGACTAGTCCTTGTCAAAGATTTCGTGACATTTATTTTTGATTTTTAATGAATTTTGTCAGACATTTAAAAAAATTGGCAGGTCAGAAAAATGTGTAAAATCATTAAAAATAAAAAGAATTGCCATGAAATGTCTTTGACAAGGACTAAATCCCTGGGTATCGTTTCTCGAAGCTCTCTTAGCCGCTAAGGGACTATAGCACTCTCTTAGCAATGTATTAGCTATCGGC
>JAVCKZ010070147.1:0-13931 GCA_034780755.1 Lepetodrilus elevatus
AGGTGGCAGAGTAGCAAAAGTAAGAGGCAAAAGACCTGCATAAATCATACAAAGTAGTATCAGCAAGATTGAAAGTAAACAGCAAAATTAGGGAAATACTCCGAAATAGACGGACAATTTTGCCAGTTGCCGCACATATTGAAACTGTTAGGCCAAACCAATTTTATCTCTTTGTTTGACAGACATGTATATCTATTTTATTTTATATTTCTGTATCATATTCCTTATTCAGCATGTTCAAAGGGATGTAAAATTTATAATACATATGGATCAATATATTAAACTACCGGTATATATTATTCTTAATTTGCATGGTGAATATGGAAACATCCTTGTGTTCAATATTGAGATACCGTACTCGATGTATTAAACGCCCAGGGCGTTAAGAAAATTGACTTATAAACAATAGTAGTCTATAGAATATTGGTATGAAACAATTTCGCAAATTCCAGCATTAAATCCCTTGGAAGAAAACTATGTATATATATTTTTTTTATTAAAATAGTTAAGGGGGGCGTTTATTGGAGCAGGGCGTTTAATACGTCGAAAGCTGATATAAACCCAAATTTAAAAATAAAATATTTTGATCATTTTAGGAATATAAAGTGACATAAACCATCTTATAACAAAAGTAGCTGTCATATACATTCTATTTATATAATTATGGTACACCCATTTCTAGATACCGTAGACTTTTCAGATGAGTATGCTATGACCTTTAAAAATGTCCTTTTGACATTGTTTGTATTTTTTTTTAAATTCCATTTTTAGTTTGGCTTACGTTAGGTCAGGTTAAGGTAAATAAGCATACCAGGTAGCTTTTATTTGTACAGTATGAACTGGTGAATGCTTTTAACCATGTTAACACAAAGGATTAGTTTGAACTAATTTTCTTTTTTTCTGTGTTTTTCAGCATATAAAACAGTGTCTGGTGTGAATGGGCCACTGGTCATTTTAGATGATGTCAAGGTAAGATTTATTTTCACACAACTCTGAAGAATGTACAAACATTGAAATACATGTGGTCAAACAGGATTGTACTCATTTAGATGATCTCTAGAACATGCACTATCCGGGAGTATTTTTGCTATCAGTATTTCTTGGATTTTAACATTTGATGCACACATTCTTGAATATTGAAAGCAAATATATATACATGTATATTCTTTTTTTTTTACATTCTTAGCCATTTTATTGGTAGTGTTGCAATTGGTTTGCAATAATATTTTCAGATGCAACTTTCTGTAGTTTACAAATATCTATGCATCATGAAGGTATGTCGTCAAATATCTATGCATCGTGAAGGTATGTCGTCAAATATCTATGCATCATGAAGGTATGTCGTCAAATATCTATGCATCATGAAGGTATGTCGTTATCATGATGGCGTAGTCCATTCTAGTCAACATCTGTTGACAGGTTAATTCATGGAGAGTGTTAGAATATTGATCAAATATTTGCAAGTCATATTTTATTTATCGTGATTATGACCTTATAATAGGATGCTCTGCGTATACTGAGCCGTCAATACAGCAGCCTGTGCTTGAAGGGTTCCTACAACATTCAGCACTACGGATGTTGCCAGTTTCCTCCTGCCCTAAATTGACAAGCTGTGATATGAGTAAAAACATCTTGAAAGTGGATCTAAATCCCCAATACAAAAGAAAATCTATTTTCTTTTTTAATATTTCTGTCTGTCTGTCTATCTGTTTGCTATAAATTAAGGAACTAGCAACGGTAATATTAAAATATGCAAGCAACAGTCAAGTTCTCTCATTAGGTCATGATCAGATATTAATAACAATAAAGCAAATTGTGTGCAGTAGCTTAATTGTAGCATTCATATGTCATTGTAGACAGCAGTTACCATGGTAACAAATGACAAAAGCCACATTTATAGAACATTGTGTCTTTATGTTTAGCTATTGATTTCATCCATCTATGACCATGCCATTTTAAACCACTGCCCAAATATTGCCAACAAATCTTTATTTATGTACTATGTGTTCCCAATTATTTTCATAATCAGTTTATTCATTGTTATTTTTTAAATATCCTTCCACCATAAAAAAATAAATCATATATGCCTTTGATAGGTTTATTTATTTATTTATTTATTTATTTTGTTTATCTACAGTTTCCCAAGTTTGCAGAGATTGTCAAATTGACCCTCGCCGATGGAAGCGAAAGAAGCGGACAGGTTTTGGAAATCAGTGGTTCCAAAGCCATCGTACAGGTTAGTAACTGACCACACACACCGTACATTACATAACAAACACTAACTCAACGATAGAAACTAACTGTTAAATTTACTAGCCCGAATAGTGATACAAATGACAAATGTTACGAATTTCTACTATTCCTTAGGATACCTTTAGCATTGAGAGAAATAGCCCGGGATAGTGGACTAATGTTAATTTCAATCCCTGTAATTATTTTACACAGTTCGTCATTGTGTTTATGTGGGTTGTAAAGTTTGTATACACCTGTTTTCATATCTCTCGTGCGTTACGTGATCTTTGTGTGCAGTCACGAATTGTTTGTCAAACATGATAACAGTGTCCGCACCACACTTATCTGTGAAGTGCTTAGCCCTATTAAGTCCACGAGAGGTCAAAGGTTGTATGATGAACCAGGTTTTAAACAGACTGGGGCGGCTCGTCAGATGTTGATAAATACAGACATGGCAAGAGCTGTGTCGTGTACTGAGGAATTTTAATTCTGTGGGTGTCCTGATATACACTGGGTGTCCTGACATACACTGGCATACACTGGGTTTCCTGACATACACTGGGTTTCCTGACACACTGGGTGTCCTGACATACACTGGGTTTCTTGACACACTGGGTGTCCTGACATACACTGGGTTTCCTGACACACTGGGTGTCCTGACATACACTGGGTTTCCTGACACACTGGGTGTCCTGACATACACTGGGTGTCCTGACATACACTGGGTGTCCTGACATACACTGGGTGTCCTGACATACACTGACAAGCTGTCTGTGATGATAGTGAAAGAATATTGAAAGCAGATCTAAACCCTAATTTGACAAGCCATGATATAAAGAATCTTGATTCTGAAATCGGCAATAAAACCCAATTTAAAAATATAAAAAACGTATGGTTTAGGTTTTAGTCAATGTAATTGGTGTTTTATCAGTACATGTTTACGGAATATTTTGCTGCATAGGCGAAAGATTCTTGTGGTGATGTTAAGAAATATAAAGAAAGAAATTACTATGCTTGCATTTTTGGCATTTTTGAGATATTACATTTTAAAAGTTTTATGTAATAGGTAATGTTTACTTTTAAATATGCTACATCAGACACTACCAATGGAAATGTATTTAGATATCCATTCATAAATATTACATAGAAAAACATTCATCCTCTAAAGTCCATTTTCAAATCTCAGTAGAAATATTTGTTTTCCTATTTCAAATCATACCTAAATCATGTAAATTCATTAATTACATGTAGTACATAAATATGGTATTCGTAGGGATTCTTTTTACACTCTCCCTGCTGGATTAGACACAAGCACTGCTTTTTATGGCATGTCTGGTTGCCTCCAGCATGGAGAGGGTTAAGCAACATTTCAAAATCCATTTTTTTTTCATTTATGTTACCACTAATATATTGTGATGCAGTAATTGAAAGTATTTTTGTTTTAGGTGTTTGAAGGCACATCAGGTATTGACGCCAAACACACAACATGTGAATTCACTGGTGACATCCTGAGAATGCCCGTCTCAGAGGACATGTTGGGTAAGAATTTATAACCTCTTTAATTTTATTTTGTAACTTATTATTTAATTTATCTGAAAATAATTTTTTTTTTTGGTCAAACTTGCTAAATCTTCTACTGACTAATTTAACCTATGCACAATTTTACAATAGTAATGTTTGTTGTCACAGAAAACAAATCTCTGTCTTTTTCACTTTTAGAAAAGAAAAATATTGCAAGAACTAAATGTCAGATTTGTTGTTTGAGATATCGTTGAACATAAATAAAATTACCCTTTACTGCATTTATTGTTGTGTATGAGTTAAAAGATTTCCACTTTGATGTATAGCAAAAACAATAACTCACTCAAACAATAATTACATTTGCAGCATGCAAAATTTCAAACTTAAAATAGTCAACTTTCTACATTTTGTATGTGGTGAATGTACTTTTCAAATTAAAATTGACAATGTCAAGTAAGAGTGTTGCGTTTCTTTGCAGGTCGTATTTTCAACGGATCAGGCAAACCTATTGACAATGGTCCTCCCGTTTTGGCGGAGGATTTCTTGGACATCCAAGGTTTGTACAGTGTCTGTAGAAGTGCATGTAGACTTACCTCTGTACAGTAGAACTAGGTTTTTCCAATAATTTGTTCATTGTGATTACTACTCCAACATTAGCCATTTTCTATTTATTAATTATTGTTGCCATTGCATATGGGTGAAAGATTTCAGCTATAACATTAAGCAACACATCGTTCAGTTGTTATTATCAGCAACAAATTATTCAATTATTATTATTATTATTGTCATCACATATGGGTGAAAGATTCCCGCTATGAATGTTAAGGAATAAATAATTCGTTATTTATTATTATTATTATGGTCACACAGGTCAGCCAATCAACCCATGGTCTCGGATCTACCCTGAGGAGATGATTCAGACCGGAATCTCCGCCATCGACACGATGAACAGTATTGCTCGTGGACAGAAGATCCCAATCTTCTCCGCTGCGGGTCTCCCCCACAATGAAGTACGTCATCCATCCATCCACTAAGTGCTACATGTGTCATAGGTTTACTGCAACACTAAGTGCTACTTGTGTCATAGAATTTTATGATTGACAGCATTCCATAAAATGAACACCCTTTTTAAAACAATCATTTTTACACTATGCCAGTAGGCTTTTGAAAATGTTAACAGTATAGTTATATGTTTGATTGATGTAACAAATATTTGTTGCTATGTTACAGATTGCTGCTCAGATTTGTAGACAGGGTGGTCTGGTCAAGGTGCCAGGCAAGAGCGTGCTCGACGACCACGAGGACAACTTCGCCATTGTCTTCGCAGCCATGGGTGTAAGTCTGGCCAAATTCTAAAATCAGATTTTAGGGCTTGTTCCAAGTGTTTTCGTCACAAATTGGTGGTATATTCGTGCAGACGTTAATCTCCATAATCACTCACCTCAAGGTAGTTTATTTATTATTCTTGGTCCGTCAGTGTGAGCCAGTTCTTGCAGGTTAACTGCAACATTCAGCGCTACGGATGTTGTGGGCTTCTTCCTGCCCTAAACGGACGAGCTGTGATATTAGTGAAAGAATCTTGAAAGCAGCTCTAACCCCAATTAAATAAATAAATACTAAAAAAAAAGAAGTTAATTTGGGGGTTTTGGTATTCGGAGCCAATGATTCCATGTTCGAATCCCAGTATCAATGTTCACAGAAGTAATACTTTTCAAAAGAAATAATGATAATATGTGTTATCTGTACTGTTGCAAGTGTCGGCAAGTACTCAGGTTTACTGCAATACATGTATATGTAAATGGACAAGCCAGATATGAGCAAAATAATATTAAAAGCTAGTTCCACGCCTCAACAAGCAAACAAACAAAAGTAATTTCATACCAGTCATTATCCTTTTAAAATTTGTTAATGTTCTTTCATTGATTTTGTTATCAAATCTAAACTGTTGGGGTTTTTCTTATTGCAGGTAAACAGAGAAACTGCTAGATTCTTCAAGCACGACTTTGAGGAGAATGGTTCTATGGAGAATGTGTCCTTGTTCTTGAACTTGGCCAATGACCCCACGTAAGTTTCCTGAATTTATTTGTTTTCCTGTCTGTTGAACTGATCAAGCCCCAAGATTTAGAATTTTCGTATGTTTTCATGCTCAACTCAAAGTTTTGTTCACAAATCCCAATATTAAGTTGAAGCTTGAGCATCAAATCATATTCAAAGGGTTTGGTAATCTCGGGGCCAGGTTTTGCAATAATACTCCAGTTTCTCTTGTTTATTGCAGCAAAAAACACTGGAATATTGTTGGAAAATGTAACTAATAAGTCATTCATGCTGTTTTCGTATTATAACTTTTCAGAATTTAGCTTATGATCGCACTGTGTATCACCCGATTAGTTCACACAATTTGCATTGTAAATTTTACTGAATTGAGCATATTATGAATGCCTTGTTTCTCCCAAACAGTTTGTACGATTAGCATTGTTTATTTTATTTTTTTTTAGAATTGAGCATCTAAACGTACCTTGTATCACACTGAGAGATCATATAATATTAATGTTGTTATTTTCCAGAATTGAGCGTATCATCACGCCGCGTATCGCCCTGACTGTGGCCGAGTTCTTGGCGTATCAGTGTGAGAAGCACGTGCTGGTCATCCTCACAGACATGAGTTCATACGCTGAGGCTTTGAGAGAGGTAAGGCCAAAATATATAATAGGCGTGTTTCCGGTAATGTTAATTTTCAAAATAGGGTAGGACGAGTGGTAGTCCAACGGTAGAATGTTGGGACATATGTTAGTAAAGGCATTATTTCACTCATTGGATTCTTATTCCGAATATATTCCCACGTTACTTTTGTCTGCTGTAGGTCTCGGCTGCCAGAGAGGAGGTGCCCGGACGTCGTGGTTTCCCCGGTTACATGTACACAGATTTGGCGACAATCTACGAGCGTGCCGGTCGTGTTGAGGGAAGGAATGGCTCCATCACGCAGATCCCCATCTTGACCATGCCCAACGACGGTACGTCCAGTAGGCCGTCTGCTCATATTCCGTCCTAACAGAGCAGATTCACCTTTCCCTCCTATTCTCTCTCAACAAAGCACATTTTCTAGACACACTCCGTTCAAGTACTCTGTCGCAGATGGCCATGTTTTCTCCAGACACGGGCACAACAATAACGATATTTTAATAGTGTGACTGCTTTGGCGAAACTAAATTCCAAACATTTTTCTTGTTATCATTATCGGACTTGGTGTGAGTGCAACAATGTTGATAAAGAAACATCTTGGTTGACATTTTGTGTTTTGTCTACTTCCAGATATTACCCACCCTATCCCTGACTTGACAGGCTACATCACTGAAGGTCAGATATACGTCGACAGACAACTCCATAACAGACAGGTAATTTAAATTACACTTATTTGGTCATCTTTCAGTTTCTACATGTTCATATCCTAGCATTGGTATCATCAATTTCAATGTATATTTCAAAAAGTCGTCAATTTCGAGTTGTCAGTTACTTACAGATGCGGTGCACTTGTTTTTCAGATCTACCCCCCTGTCAACGTCCTGCCATCACTGTCCAGACTGATGAAGTCTGCCATTGGCGAGGGAATGACAAGGGAAGACCACTCTGATGTGTCAAATCAGCTGGTAAGTAAAATTAGACACTAGAGCCCTGTGCATGTGATCAAAACACTCGAAAACAACTTGTTTTAAGTCAATGAAAATTATATTCATGCAGGTTTTTTGTTTGTTATTATAAATAAGCCACTTATTTTTCTTTTGAATATTCCTTGTCAGATAACAAATAAATTAACTGAGAGTAATTCAAATATTTGTTCTCACAAAACTGAAGTTTGAGTTTGGACATGAAATTGTATATTCAAAAAAGAATTTGCCACCACAAGACCAAATCACTATAAAAAATATTAATATTATTATTATTATTATTATTATTAATTTTGATCATTATTATTATTTATTATTTTTATTGTTAAATTATTATTGTTACTACATTATCATTATTATTATTATTATTATCATTGATACTGTTCATTCTAAACATGTTGCGTGTTTCAGTATGCATGCTACGCTATCGGCAAGGACGTGCAGGCGATGAAGGCCGTGGTAGGAGAGGAAGCTCTGTCACCTGAAGATCTCCTGTATCTAGAGTTCCTCACCAAGTTCGAGAAGAACTTCATCTCACAAGGTAAACATCTTATTTACTGAAACACAAGTCGAGCCATGAAATCTACAGCATTTATGAGAATGGTTATTTTTTTAAGATTTTAATCTGTATTGAAATGAATGCTGAACAGATATTTTGGGATACATTTGACTCAAAACATGTTTGTTTTTTATATTTTTATTATTGTTATTATTTTATTATTTACTTTTTATTATTGTACTACTTCCTTTTTTTTAAATATAAAATTATAAATATATCTTCACTGCTTTATTTCTGCCATTTCAGGGCATTATGAAAACAGAACAATTTTCGAATCTCTGGACATCGGCTGGCAGTTGCTACGAATCTTCCCCAAGGAGATGTTGAAGCGTATCCCCCAGAGTACGTTAGCCAAGTACTACCCCAGGGACGCTGCACGCGGACAGGGAGGGGCCGCCAAAGACCAAGTGACATCATTGTAATATAACATTCTAATCACAATGTATAGAGAAATAGTAACGGTCTAGACATTCCAGTTATGGAACGAAAAAAGACAACATTTAAAAACTTTTTTTTTTTAGAAAGACAGTATTGTCACAAATATGCTAGTTTCTCCGAAACAGGAATGTAGGAAAGTCAGAAAGGAGAAAGTCAAGAAGTAGTTCATGGAGTTGGATTCATTTGAGGATTTTAGTCATGAAAAATAATCATTGGAACTTTGATAAGATGGATGACTATGTTAACCTTCATTATTCAAAAAGCCAAGAATTTATTTTCAACCATGTCAGGAATTGTATTGTTCCACCACGATCAATCGTCTAGTCTATTTTGAGCAATCCTGTCAGCTTGTGGACACTTACCGTGAGCATTTACTTTTGAATCTGCAATTTCCAAATTATTTCCATCAATCCGCTTGTCTTAGCTCAAAATAGTCTTGGCTTGCACGACCGGTACATTTTCTTCAATCCACCGATGGCCTGTATTGCCAACCTGATTGTTACTTCAAATTAGCTAATGTACATTGTCCGTACACACCAGTGTCATAATAGATCAGTTAGTATATTTGTGTACTAAGGAATCGTAGATAGCATGATTTTTGAAAGAGTATTTCTTATTGCAAGGTAATATCAGGGGCCGTATGTGCTCATATTGTAGATCGATATAAATGTTGTAATATTGTGCAGAGACTTAGGTGTAGAACTTGCAAGAATTGTTTTAATATATCATTATAATATAGACTTGGAAAGGTTGTCATAATAATATATAATGTCTACACAATGTTACACTATTAGTAATATATGTAAATTTAGTTGAATTTTAGATGAGAACATTATTTAAAATAGTGCTATTCATCTCAGTGTTGATCATAGTTTACAGTATAATGTTTCTATTTTTTAAAACATCATGGAATAGTCCAATTATATTTGCAAAAATCTTGCTTAATTTTTCTTAATTTTAAGAACATTTTGTAATAAATGAACACAATTTTTGTCAGTATCATGGTAATAAAGCTGCCATTCACCAGTAACATCACGGCCATATTAATTAAATGCTCCAGTGAAATTTAACATTGTCTGATCTCTTTTTTTTTTAAATAAATCATAATTAATTATTTATCAATATATACATACAACATACAGTAAGCGGATAATGTGCTAATTACCATCTGTAAATCATTATTTGTTTAAAACCATTTTATGTTTACTATCTCTGTTTTCCATGTTCTACTTGAATGTTCTTTACTTTCCTCTTACGGTAATGTTTTCTGAAATTATATCGTATATATCATTGTGAATTTATTTTCTGTATATTTGATTAACCTTTATACTTTCTTTGATTCATCTATACGTTCTTTGATTCATCTTTATGAATTTACCCAGTCCCATAAATGTGTTGTATATTTCAATATGTACATTTCATATATTCACTTTAACCAGGAATATATATTATATATGGCATATAACTAATAGTACATCTAAGAGTTCATGACAGTGATAAACTAGTCATTTTAGTCCTAACTCATGTCTCAAAGAACAAAAACCACTAGTAAAATTTCATCAGATTCGTTACGTTTCTGTTTGTTTCGTTGGCCGATAACATTCCATGATCTGAACATGCTCTGGGACTGTCAAATGTCAATCATTACTAGGACAGGAAACTGACAGGCCGTAGCCATGGTAACAACTTGCTGTAACCATGGTGATAACATCTTGTAACCAAGGTAATAGCATGTAACCATGGTAATGACTTGGTGTAACCATGGTAATAACATCTTGTAACCAAGGTAATAGCATGATGTAACCATGGCAATAAATCTTGTAACCATGGTAATAACATCTGGTAAATATTTCATTTTGGAAACTGGTAATATCATTTTGTAATCATGGTAACTTGCTGTAGCTATGGTAATAACATGCTGGTAATCACATCTGGTAAATATTCCCATTTTGTTTTGTGCGTGAAAGTCTTACTGCATATCATTATGTATCAAGCTACATTGTATGCATGTTCAGTATATTTGGTTACACACAAAAAGTACCATTTGAAATGTGTCCGTTGCTCATGTGAAGAGTCGAATGATTTGGTATGGTCGTCATTTCATCAGAAACCTATAAATACTAACAATTGTTATATTCACTGTATAGTTATTGCTTTTTGTATATTTCATTGCAGTTGTATAGCTTCAGGTGTGAGAGTTGATTTTATATTGTAATTTGTATGTCATCATTCATCAACAATAGTGTCCTATCTTAACATGATATACAATTTGTTAGACTAATTTATATTTTAACTATAATTGGAGCTTTCATGGTTAATTAATAATTTATTATATAAATTTGAGAGAGAAAATGTAATCATTAAGTACATGTATCACACTTATATTTCTATTTTATAATTATCTAACTAACATTAAGTTTGATTATACATAGATGTGAAAATCAAATGAATCGCAGTGAAACAATGATCCAATCAGGGGGGAAATTGCACATCATTTCATTACCGCTTGGCAGAGTATATATCGGCACCTAGTGAGTAGGAGAGCAACTAGGGGGAGACAACAAGAGATTTCACTGTGATATATCTGTATATTGGATGTAGAGTTAGGGCCTGTTAAAGGCTTCTCATCAAAAGGCTGTGTGTAGATATAGATCTTATATAGTGTCAATGTACATAGATGATATATTATTGCTGTAGTCATCAAATTGGAGATGACAATTTATATATGTGAAATAAACATGGGAATATTTGGAGTAGTGTTTACGTATTTAATTGATGAAAATAATTATTCCACAATGTATGAATTAACCAAGGTGTGAAATATGTCATACTAGTTCTTTGTGGAATTGCGTTACTTCGCTACATATTTAGTGGGATTTAGTAGGAATTTTTTTATTATATATTATATATGTAAGAGACATGTTGGAAGCTTTATACATCTATTCAGGATTATGGATTGTGGAAACATCTACTGAAATTTATCTATGCCAAAGACAACTCTACGTTTTACCATTACTGAGTTTTTCTTTCCTAGAGATTAACCATTGTCAGTGGTAACAATAACTGCACTGAGATCGTGTGTAATCAATTAATGTCCTAATTATAAATAGCTGACCTAAATTCACATCGCTACTGTACTCGTTATCCCAGCAAGACATATCGGTCAAAAGAATGACCAGAACTAATTTTGTTTCGTCAAAGTTAGTTTATCATAAAATTGAATTTCACGTCTAGTGCATCTTGTAGGTAGACTTGTTGCAGATTTGTGTACAAATTGTCGATTTGGTCGATTGCTCAACTTGTGGGCAGTGTATAGATCAAGTACTTAGACTGTAGCCAGATCACTATGTATATGAGATATATGTCTGTCAGGTGTATACAGAAGTACTTCAAATAAAATCATTGCATACACAAAATGTGTTTTGTTTATATGTACAAAATTGACTTTAGACTGTAAGACAATCTTGCGGAAATTGCAGATGACGTCAGAATTATGAGCATCTGTTGCATTCCATCGGAAGACCACTCAGAAGACAGTCCGTGGTGACATCAGTCTGCCTTCACCTCTGCACGAGTATGCATATTGTTGTTTTTGTGCAAACAAACATAGCAATTACTGCATAATATGAGGTCCCAGCTTGGGCAATTTCAACGTCAGGTTGTCGCCCGTGTCAAGTGAAATGTTGCATTTTTAAGTGTTTTTCTTTCACTTAGGAGTTATTTAATAACCATGGTAATTGTGAACTGCACGATACACATGTTTTACAAAACATACACACAATTCATAATAAAGGCATTTGTAACGAAAATAATTGCAATAATATTGTATTTTTCAACAATTATGATTCACCTGATCACAAGCAATATCTCTAGAGAAACATTGGTATAACATTGACTCGGGCATTTCGATTTTGGCATATTTCAATCGGTGTACTATTATAAAGCGTTAGGGCCTGGAATAAAACTAAGGTTTTATGTATATTTTAGTGTTGCTTCAAATCTGCGAAGAGAAGTGTTCATAAAATCTTCAATAACTTGCCATAAGATATGGTCCATTTTCCATCTAGTATCGGGGAGATCTAGATAGCACTTTTCATTTTTTAGTTTTATCATTTCTCATGTTATACATGCAGTTTGTCATCTAATGTGTTAGACATGTTGTACCACATATATTGCGTGGCTATAAATGGTTATAGTAAACAAGTAACGGTATCTGACATACCAAGAATATCTTGAACAAACAAAGAGAAATGAAATTATGAAAAAAAGATTTGTTTTTCTTTTTGTTTGGTCGTGTCCGGCGAAGTCAGTCCACTGGATCAAACGTCCACAGGTACGTCCAATGCGTGTAACCATTATCCTGTCGACTTTACAAAATATAATAAGTACATGTAAGCAGCTGGTAAGGATAACAAGTGGGATCAGACTCATAACCTTGCCTTGTACAGCTTTCATCCATCAACTAAGTTCGATAACTCTCCCTTCCGCCAAAAACACATATCAATGCCATAAATCGATATTTAGACTTATTCAAAGCAAGTTATTCGTCAAGATATAAACAATTACAAGATATAAATATTAAATGCAGTTTTTAATATTAATGTCTTCATAAATGGATATAATTTTTAAATACGTAAAACTAAAATAGGCCTATATTTCCTTAACGGCGTGCACTATAAAATATGGCGGACAGACGTGATCGATGACAGCCGTTTGTTAAAATATAATATTTTCTACTATTTGTATATAAATACATTATTTTCAATGTATAGATTCTTGTCGCTAACAGGTAATACACGTCGGCGTTAATAATTGGTTATTGTTTACACAATATACGGACGTTATTGATCTGTTTCAGTGTTTGTCAAATTAGCAAACATCAATATTACAATAACTTATAAAGTTACCAAGTTACAAGTAAAGTATGTTGGCAAAGAAGCTAAAATATTTGAAGAGGCTTGGACTGGAATCAGGTGATGGGAGAGACGCAAGAAAAAACCCAGAAGATCAAACACCTGTTGGAGATCTTGATAACTTACTTGCCATGTGAGTTGCCTAACGACTTCCATGATCATCAAATCTATCAAATTTAACCCTCTCCCTGCTGGATTAGGCACATATATTGCTCCTTAGGGATTCTCCAGTTGCATGCCTTAAAGGCATAAGGATGATTGTTTTTTAATAAATATAAGCAATAAAGAAAGTATCTGTATATCATTGTGTTCTACCTCTAAAAATAGGTTAACCATTCAGTGTTTGAAATAATGAAAATAATGAGGGGGTCATTATCCATAGGCCCAATGTTAAAGGCATAATATCACAGTTGATAGACCTGGATAATGGACAAACGAATTTCGAGCTGATACTAATTTGCCCTTGATTTATTGTTATTTAGTGATGTACTTGATCCCCAACACTCGATAATTACAAAAATAATCATACTTTATATGAAATAGGGGAACGTTCCGCTATATATCTTGTCTTTGAAGCATCAACTGAAATATGAACGATTTGCGAGA